>JANTPZ010038107.1:0-12630 GCA_025593235.1 Vachellia pachyceras
TTTTTTTTTTGTCTTTTCCATGTATATTTTATATTTATAAAACGTTCTTTTCACTCTTTGACGCTGGAATTACGAGTTGTAAATCTCAAATCAGACATTCGTAAAATACATTGCGAAGTTGTTATCCTCTTTTTAAGTTTAGTGATGAAGCAAACAATTAAAATTAAATCCATCAACATTCATAGCTTATTATTCAGAACAAATGAATTTCTATGAAGATCATATGCAAAGCTATTGAGTATAGTCAAATTGAAAAAGTTAACATAAGTTTTAGAATGAGGTAACACGATTTTATAAGCTAGAAACATAAAAACAGCAAACTATGTGTATGAACTCATGTGTTTAACTGAGTTTACAATTCACAAGAGTTTAATAGCAAGTTAACATGATTTGTAGGGTAGAAATATAAAAACCATAAACTCAGTGTATAAACTAATGAGTTTAACCAAGTTTATAGTTTACACAAATTTAAGTGTGTGTTAACACAGTTTTATAAGTTAGGGAAATAAAAAACAGTAAATTTGGAGAGTCAACTCAAGAGTTTGATAATAATGCAAGAGTGTTTAGTCTATTTTACTCTAATTTAAATGTATAAGAATCATTGACAAGCATAATAACATTTATTGGCTTATTGCTTTATCTTCTTTCACTTCATTATTTTCTTATATGAACAAACTAGCTTCTCAAATCCATTAGTACAATTAAGGTGTGTGTGTATATGATGAAAATTATATTTTAATTTCTTTTTTTATCTATTTGATTAGTTTTCCGATTGATCTCCACACTTTTATTACTATACTTCATTTTTGTTTTTAACTTTCATCAGTTTTAGTCGATAATCTTGGGTGATTTGTGTTTCTGATTTGTAGTTTATCTCTTCTGTTGTTTACTTATTTTTTCTATTAATATAAATCACTTTTAACGGATTCACGTGTATTACTGATAAATCCCTATTTTATATGAAACAAATGTATGTAATATTGACCATTTGGTATCTTATTTGAGCTTAAACGTGTCAATTAGATATTAATTGTATTAAGAAGTCATTGTATTAATTAATTGCTAATTTTATATCTCTTATCATTCATTAAATTCCCTAAATATCTATCATTTAATTACTTGATGTTAAATCATTCTTGGGTTTAATGTGTAGGACATTTTGGGAATTAAATGCTGAAAAGGACCAGCAACATGTTGAAGAAAACTCTGCGCTTTTGGGTAATGGAGCAACTAGAAAACAGAACTGGAAGTGAACAGTGGCGCAAGAGGAAAAAAATGGCCAACTGGAAATAGAAATTAGCTGAAGGGCAATAACTAATACTTGTTTCGGACTTCTCATTTTGGTGGGGAGTTCATCAAGCCTCCATTCTCCTCATTAAATCTCTTTTGATCTATAATGGAATGTTAAAATGTTTGAGATTGTGGAGTTAGATTCTATTTCTTTTCAATAATGGTTAGAACTTTAATCGTGGATGGATTTACTGAGATTAATTTCAGAGATTATCTTCTTGATTAAGACTAGCTTCATTCAAAATGTGCATAACCAATTTCTTCCTAATTTTTTTGAATTAATTTGATAATTAAATACCTAAATTTTGTATAATTTTAAGTATTAAATTTTACTTTTAAACAAGAGATCAATTACTACAAACTGTTAAAAAGATTAAATTTGCAATAAAATTTAAGTGATTTTCAATATAACCCTTATCAACTACATTAAACTCAAACATTATATTTAATAGTCTAACGAACACTTTATAAAAAGTATTGAGTACCTTCTAAAACAAATCCTATGTTAGAAACCAGGGTAGTGGAATTTTTTCCACTTTGTTATCTTCTTGAGGCTAAGCTTATAGTTAATACTCAAATTTGGTACCAATTGAACTTTTATATTGGCTCCAGAGGTCGTTGTTGAATATATAATAATTAGAAATCATACGTTTTTATACACATTAGAAGTCATATTAGAGATGGTTATCTAGGAACAAGCCCTCTGCTGTTTTATAATTTTTTTCATTCTAAAATTTTAATTTAAAAGGACATAGAATATAGTATGAACAAAATATCTATGAACTATTAATTCTTAAAAATAATCATTAATAATTAAATAAAAAATGAATGGAAAATGGAAAAATCTGTGAAAGTTCATTGATATATGTTTTCATGCATAAGAATTACAAGTACTTTACAGAAGTATTTCATATACAAAAAATATTGGTACTTGAATTTAAACCTTTCTTAACTACAACTTTTTACCATGAACTTTTCATTGATTTTCGTAAAAACTCAACCATCCAAATCTGTCATAATATAGTGGCGAAGGACCTAGGTTTGATTATTCATAGTATAACTGCAGTTTATCTTTTAAGACTTTTTAACCACAAAATATTTGGGAAGCACATTGGAGACACGTTGCATACAAACCGAGACAGTACTCATCTCACATACTTACCGCGGCTTACATAAAGTCACTCTCCTAATGGACCCCCAAACACGAACTATATCGTTAAGTGTAATCATGCAGGCACTAACGTACTAATCATATAAGCACTAATAATGTACTATAGATTACACAAAAACAGCAAATACATCATTTTGATTTTATTATTTATATTACAAAATAGTCTGAAATTCCGTATAGTTATTGGGTGTGTTTGGAAACCCGTTCCGACGCTAAAACGTGCGGCGCACAGCAAAATAAGCCTGATATGCTTACTGTTCAACCTTTCGCACTGTTTGGGAATGCTTGTGTTCAGAAGCTGCAAATCTGAGCTTCTCACCAAACGTGCCAAGCTTATGCCAGCAGCACACACTCGATTTGGAAATTACTCAAATGTTACACAGTTAATGCATGAAAAGTGAAAACACCATCTCAGGCTTATCAATACCATTGTTACAAAACAGCCTCGCATTGCAGAGACTGAGACGAAGCAAAAGCAAAATGGCCAATTCACAAGCCATGCTCGGAATGAAGAAGCAGAGCATGTAGAGAGACCTCCGTCGATTCCAAAATCCAGTTCAAACCGTTAGATTTTCTTCCTTTTTTTTTTTGCTTGGGGATCGTCCATTGCACAAACACAAGAAAAAGAACGAACTAGAAAACTTTCAATTGTCTTTGCTTCATATATTTTCGTTGGACAGGATACAAGTTGGAACTTAGATATCAGAGCCGTGTATAAAGGGAAAAAAGAAAAGCCAAACAGATAGATGTACAGAGCAAGTGGGAGAGGAATAAGACAATGGCTTTGAACAAAGAAACAATCTTGAAAACAATCTTAAAGAACTCAACCTTGGAAACCTTATGCTTCCCCTCCATATCTGTCTCTGATCTAATCAGTCTGTCTCTCTCTCTAGATCGTTGACGGTTGTGTTGTGTGTGTTGAGTTGAAGAAGACAAATGTGACCGAACACTCATGGAGAATAATATTTAATTTTAATTTTAAGTTTAATTTAATTTTTATGCTTCATATTTTAAATTTTAATTTTTTAAAAAAGTTACTTATCCTACTGTGTTCCCAAACGTTTACTTTTGCAAATAAGTCACTTCTTCCACCGCTTTCCCAAATACAAATCACTTTTAGAATCTGACTTATTTCCAATCTCACTTCTCCATAAGTTCTTTTGCAAATAAGTTACTTATCCTACCGCGTTCCCAAACAGACCCATTGTAAGCATCCTCGTACCATATATATATATATAGACTTTTGTATATATAACTTTTAAAAAAGTAAAGGCTTTGTTAATTATACCTTGCTTCATGTATCATTTGAGTTCTAGAGTCACCTCCAACTAGAATCAAATTAGGGAAAGGTCATTAAGTTATTAAATTTATTTGAAAATCTGAAAAAAAAAATTAAATTTGTCTATACTGAAAAGAATGCATTACAACTTAAGAAACGAAAGGAAAAGCTTGTATTAAATTTTAAATAGAGACAGTATTAAAAAATTGTAATTAATATAGAGATTATCTCGTTTTGTGAAAAAACACTGTTGAACGTGCTTTTAGAGGGTGAATAAGTGTTTACAAACACCCCCAATATAAAAGACCCTTCATTCACGCAATCTATTGCACATTCAGAAGTGTTATAGTTTGGACGAATCAATAACTAAAGCCCATAAATTAAAAACATGCATCTTAATCATTAGGTTACTATTCATTTTGTACTTCCAAATTTTCAGTCCAACTTTAAAAAATCATAAATAATTCTAGAAAAATCGTACGAGGGTGCTCTAAACTTCTTTTGTAAGATCTTGTAGTCCTTTACATGAGAAAAATATGATCTTATCCATAAGATATCCCATTTAATACAGTTTATTAATTTACTAAACTCGCTTTGTTTTACTAACAAACTTTGTACTTCAAATTTAAAAATTCATAACTTCATCTATAAAGCTTCAATTAACCCGATTTAGGACTTGAAGAGAAACCACATGTGTCTACTTTGTCCATGAAAATTATTATGAATAATAGAGATATTTTACTCTACTCTAATGAATCAAGCATTGATCATACTCTGAAAGCCACTTAATCAGTATAGGCTTGATTGTGCATCTTAAAATCATACTTTCAAAGCCACTCTTAGGCAAACAATCACTTATCATTCATCAATATGTATCATATACACACGCTAAGGCCTTATATTGAATTTACACAACTTATAAGAATTTTTATACATTTAATAACTTGCAGCAAGATGATGCTATAGAAACTTATCTCTCTTGTTCTACTTACCCATTGCTCTTGCATTCACTTTTCTCTCGGAAGCTTGTGATCCAGCATGGTTAGTTGTTGATGGGTGGGATTCAAAGAACCCCAGTAGCAAACAATTACCATTCAAGCAATCAAGTAATACTTCCATCATTTACTTTCTAACAAATGGCGTTGCCAAGGCTTATACATAACCAAGAACATGCACATCAAATATAGAATTGTCAATCATGGCCATGAAATCAAAGAGTCATTCGACATGTTCAAGATAAAATAACCATTCAACTCATAGCAAGCTAGAAAGCATAACAAAATATAAACAGAACTTAAATGCAAGAATGTGTAAAGTTGCTACTTTTAAGATTTATTAGCTTTCTCTTGCATTTCTTTTCTTCCCATGCTAGAAGCTTCATTATCCAAGCTTCCATTCCCACTTCCATTTTACCTTCTCCGGATTTCCTTCTTCCTTGTTTTTCTTGATGGGCTAGGGCAAGTGTCAAATCCTAGATATTGTATATACATATAAAAATACATCAACTATATGTATAAAATATTTTTGATAGAATTTAAATCTCACTCCCCTGTTGGAACTCTACCCTTTTGAAAGTGAATTGCCATTTTATTTATTGCTAGGGGATTCTTTGAAATCTTCTTTATACAAGTGTATAGAAAGAAAGCCCTATACTCAATTGGGAGTTCTTTTTATATCCAAAGACTTACTATAATACATTAGCTTTCTAAAAACTATACATCACTATCAAACCTTTAAATAAACAATGAGCTTTGAAAAATCATAACTTAATCTAAAAAATCCCAAATGGAGTGATTCAAAGGTCTATTCGGAGCACTTTGCATCCTCCACAAAGATAAAATAAGTCCTAGCACCAGATCTCAAATGTTGCTGCACCAGAAAAACCTGTTGAAACTGCTAATGTTCCGCTGGAAATCAAATGTTTCGGTTTTTTAAGCCAAATTTTGAAAATTCATAACTTTTAACATACTTATCCAATCAACGTGTTATATGACTTATTTCAAAGCTAAATATGTGTACTAAGGGCTCACTAAATTTCATGGGCAGAGGAGAGCATTAGCTATGTTTAACTCACATGAAACCAGCAACTCAATTTTCTAACAACAACTACCTTAATACCAGATTTATTTAACTTAGAAACACTTGTACCTCATTCTTGCCTATACTAAATCAGCGGCAATTTAATCCTCAAATATTCCACAAAATAAACCAACAAGTAACAGCATCAACAACTATATAATTTTGCCTTTCTCCTTTCTCAGAACAGCGCAAGGGAGAGAAAATCACGAATCTAGATTCATACAACCATCACCCTCAATCCAAAGCCAAAACTCTTTTTTTCCCCCTTTTTGAGGACCATATCTCTATTTTCAGCACCTAATCTAGAGGAAAAAAATATCAGTTCAGAATAACAGTCTCGTATCTAGTGGCATCAAACCTCATATGGATCCTTCTAGTCTTCACAAAACCTTTACTTTAATTCTGAAAATTCCAGATTCATAAGGCTCACTTTAGATCTGGAAATTTTGCTTCGTATTGATATACAATTATAAACAACATCTATTTAGATAACACTTAGACAACACAACTCTACACAGTAACACTTAGCTTTTAATCATTCCCCCTCATAAATATCTCGATCAGTCCCCAATACACAATCTAAAAGCTTTTTTCCCCAAGAACCTCTAACACATGATGGAGCATTAAAACAGTGAGTTTAAATTAGTTTCCAGCTTCAAATCAGCATGTAATCACTAAAAGCACAAGCCACAGATTCGGTTTCAACAGCAAATGCGAAGGGGAAGATCATATAATATCATTTTCAACACAAATATTCTCATTCTTCACCTATTGTTCATATAACTGGTCCTTCTTTCTCAGAAACGAGCTTAGCTCATCGGGACAGCAACATTCCCACTCATAGATTCCAAAATCAGAGAAGATCACACATGCAACATCGATTAAGCTTGAAGAAGCACTAATCCATCACATATATGGATTTAATCTGTGAATAAAGCTTAGAGTTCCATTTTCATTTATTACTCATAAACCCCAAAGGCGGCGGTTTAGAGATCAGAGAGTGGAAAAAGGCACCTCAATTGGAAACTATGGTTGCATGACCGGCCCATGAATCCTTTTCCGGCGACGTCCTCTTGGACGCCTGGCGCCTTCAACGCTCTCCCTCACTCGACTTGCGATCGCTCTGAACCTTCCCTTTCTCGCTCTCACCCTCAAGCTCTCTGTTTCATTTTCCCGAAATGAGAGAAAGGAGAAACAAATGGGTTTAAAAAGAAGAGGGGATACCACTTGACTTGGGTGGGGGAGAGGGAAAAAAATCTTTTACCCTTCTAGTAATCCTTCGTTTGCAATCTGGTCATTTTTCATTATAATAAGAGTCTAAAATTTTTATCCAAAATATATCCTTAATTCTTTTTAATGATTTTCTTCCTTAATTAAGCTCTTTAACCCATAAAATACTTCCTCAAAGATTCTTTGGTAAAAATTTATCTCCTTCCTATTTCTCTTGAACCTTTCCGAAAAGCTAGGAATAAATTTTCAAAGATAAAATCAGACCCAATCATTTATTAATGAGGCATTTTAAACTGTAAATAATTTTTTAAAGCCTCAATTTTCTCTTAAAAAGGTTCTGGTCAAATTTTGGAGATGTTATACAATACTTAGGGAAAATCAATTATGGTTGTTTTCTGTAAATGAATTTATAAATGTTATCATTAGAGTTATAAGTGTAGTTATTAAGTAAAACGTTATATTATTACATGTGTTATATATTTATATGCATTATACTAATAAAGATGTTCAGTGGCCAAATAGCCACTAAATTTTGTGATAACCTCCACCACCACCTTAGCTCCAAATTAAAAAAAAAACATAAATTGGTGGCCCAAAAAACAGTCACAGGTTATGAAGCTTTGTCAACCGGTTACTAAAGCTTCAACCAGGTGCCTGCCACCTGGCAACGAAGCCTCGGTGCTTCAACGATGGTGGCGTTATCTTTTTAAAAATGAGTGGTCTTTTTGTAAAAATACCTTAAAAATACCTAATGGCCACCCTCTCACCAATTTGTCAATTTTCACATTCACATGACCAATTTTGGATTATGTAATTCATGTGGTACTTTTTAGGGATTTTCCCCAATACTTTTACGTAATGTGAAAAACAGAATAGTTTTGTTTTTAATTAAGTTCCCCATCGTACCAAATTGCACATTGACTAAGAATTTAAAAAAAAAAAAGAAGCTCAACATGGATTCACATGCACGGCATGCTATTCTTAATATTAGGGAAAATGATAAAGAGGTCCCAAGCAAGTAAAAAAAATAATTAAAAGGTCCCAAAGAATCTGACAATTATTGTCAGGTCATGTAATATCCACCCCTTTTTTTTGTAAACTGAAATAGAGGTCAAACTGATAGTTATGAGATGAGTTAAGCCCCAGAAATAAAAGTACAGAAAGAGAAGATGTCAGTGGACCAAAGAGACCCTGGTCAAATTAGTCCTAAGGCTTTGAAATTACTAAGAATGTAAGTCAGGGACATAAATGTTATCAAGTATAAAGACCAAGGGCAATATGGTCATTGGATAAAAAGGGGCAAACCAGTAGTCAAAAGTCAAGTTAGAGCCCACAGATAGAAAGCACGGAAAAAGTTGATGCTGATGAGCTGGATAACCCAAAGTCAGACTTGGCTCAGCAGGAGAAATTTTATGAGAACTCCGCAGTTAAGCGTGCTCACCCTGGAGTAGTGTAAGGATGGGTGACCTTTTGAGAAGGACCCAAAGGTCATTACACAAAAGACTGGGGGCGAAAAAGTTAAGGGCAAAATGGGAATTACAAAAAGTTAGACAGTGCAAGGGCATTTTGATCATTAAGAGAAGTGTAAGGGCATTTTGGTCATTTGACAAAGTCAAAGTCAAAAAGTCAACTGTTGACCAAAATATCAGAAAAATTCATAGATGCCCAAAAGATAGAGCAGAATTCACTAATTAACTGAGATTTGACAGATTGTCAAAATGCGGCCTAGATCTCTATCTAGAGAATTTTGAAGGTAAATTGGCCGAAAGTAATTATTTGAAGTGCCAGGAGACCTCAATCGGTTGAGTTCAGGGTACAGGAAAATAAAGTGAATTTTATAGTAATTAATCAAATGATTGCCCAATATACGATTGAGGCGAATTTCCCGATTTTAAGGAAAAAGGCCTGAAAACCCTGAAAATATAATTTTATTCAAAAATTATTTTCAGACAATCCGAAGGGCAAATTGAGGAAAGGAAAAGGGCTAGAATATCAGTGAAGATTTTAGTAATTTTTAATGCCCTAAAAATATTTTTGCCGTCGGAAATATGTTTTTCAGGGAGTTTCGATAGGATAAAATTACCCTGTTATTTTTGGACGCATTTCAGGGGTATTTTTGGATAAATATTTCGCCATATTATTAAATGAATTATGGAGATTAAAAGAGGAGTAAAACTTATCCAGAAAAGTGGAAAAAGATTTACTGGAATTAAATTACTTTTTCCGGTAAAAATTGTAATCGGTAGAAGTAACCGAATGGCAACTGGTTTGGTTAATGTAACCAGATTTTTAGCCTTTAGTTCCAGCTCATTATGACAGCCCATGTGATCAGATTTTAAGCATAAAAATCTAGTGGTATGGTGGTAAAATATCAATCATTAAATCAAGATATTAAATCAAGACTACATCTCAACCTTTCATTTATTTACAAGGAGTTTATTAAACACAACATTTCCTCTTCTTCCTCCTCATAATCTGCACGAAATTCCAGCCCCAAATAGAGAAAGAAGAGACTCCATTCTTGAGCACACAAAGAGGAGAAAAGCTTCACAAAACACAAGGTAAGAAGCTAAACCACGCAATCATTTACCTTTTCTTGATCCTTGCAACCTCCTCTACATTTCTATCGGTTTAGATTTTTAATTAAACCTATCTTTTCCAAGATTGAAAGTTAGGGTTCTTGATGGTAAAAGTGAGAAAGAGAAGGATTTAGAGGAAATAATTGGTTGCAAAACACTCCTTTCATGATAAGGAGAAGATTGATGTATATATTGGCTTGGTTTGATGTTTGTATAAATTTTTGGAAGCACCACGTTTAAGGGGAGGTGCTGTCCAATTTTCTATTTGATGAGGAAGAGTTGTTTTCAAGCCAAATAATACATGATAAATGTTTTGGGATCAAGAATATGCTATTATATAAGTTGAAAGTTTGAAAAGAAACATTTTTCTATTTTTGGGGAATTTTCGTCCAGATCTGGAAAGTGGATAAAGGAGTGTTGTTTTGAAGATTTTAATGCTTCCAATGGCTTTAAAATGAGATTTTGTGTAGGGTAAAAGTGAGCACAAGTTTTGGGAAGCATTAGAAAACATTAAGACAAGTTAAAGTGTCCTAGGGCTTATGAAATTCAAAGGGAAGTTTAATGAAGTTTTAAATTAATTCTTGCCTTGGTAATGGCTTATGTTTAATGGTCATAATGTTATGCATTATGTAGGCAAGAGTTTGATTCAAGGAATTAATTTCTCAAGTGATCAAGAAAGCATCAAAGTTAAGGGAAAGATTAAGAATTAAAGGTAGCAAAACCCTCTAACCTTAAGCTAAATTGCTTTGAAAATATGCATGACTTTATGCATGACTTGTATTAAAAATTTATGATGATTGAAAGTGTGAATATGTGCTTTTGTGTGCTATGGCCATATGCATTTAATTTTTTACATGTTGCACATTTCATGAACTCACTTTTATTTAAAGTTGTCATGTAATTTTTACAAAGTGTGTTGGAAAGTTTTGCAATTGGGATTTCCAAAAATCTCATTCTCCCCCACTAACCATTTTTAGGTGGAAGTTCATACAAGGGTAAGGAGAAAGTAAGTGATGCTTGAAGCAAGATTAGTGTATGCTTGTGATCATATTTTGGTGATGTAAATTCAATGATACATTAATTAAGGATGTTATGTAAATGTATAACCTAAACTCCTACATGTGTGGTAGCCATGGAGTGGTGAATGTATTGCTTTAAGTATTCCCAAATGCATGATTAACATGATCAAAAGAGGTTTAGAAGTTAGTATGCCTAAGCATGAAGCTATGAAATAATAGTTTGACTAAATAGTGATTGTAAAGTTGGTCAAACCATGAACTTTGGCATGACGTGAAACAGGGTAAATGAACTCCGAATGAGTTGAATTTTTCCAGACAAATAGTTCATGTTGCAAACTTTAAAATGAGATAAATAATACTGGATTTGGAGTTTTGTACGAAAATTTATGATGTTCCAAAGTTTGACGGAAATCATGGAAAAACCTGGAAAATAGAAAATTTATCAAATGAACAGTGAATCTTTGCGAAATAAACTGTATCAATTGGGAAAGTTAATGACCCAATGAGTATTTTTCCCCCCACTCAATTTATATGTGATTGATCGATATGTAGTGTCAAAATAAACCACATCACCAAACATAGAATATGCATGGACAGAGTCACTATAAGACCAAGCTATATTCTCAATCATTTCATTCCCACTCAATTTCTAGAGGAACTTATAAGCTTCAAATAGAAATTGGAACCACTCAATTTCAATATTTCTAGAATTACTTATGAATTTTCAAAGTTGGGCCAAAATACAATGAATAGTAACTTTTAAAAATCAAATTTTCATATTTGATTTCTTTTGACTTTTTAAGCTATTCAAGACCCAAGAATGGTTCCATAATGATATAAAATGAAGCTAAAAGGGGTAGTTAAGGAGTGTTACAGGTCCCATGGGACCTTTTAGTGGTTAATTGGAGTTGGTAAAAGTCCAGATTGCCCTTAGCCATATGTGGTCAGAGAGAGATAAAAAGAGGGAAGAAAAATTAAAATTTATTGGTCTTCTTCTTCGCTCGGAACTATGACGAACTTCATCTTCTTCCCTGCCAGCAGCTAACTCACGGTTCAATGGTTCTCTGTCTCCGTGAAGTTGGACGCTTAGTTGGTGATAATGGTGTTTTGTCCATTGAATCATCATCCTCATTCGAGACAACTGTTGAAGTTGAAGAAGGAACAGAGGTATGCCTTTTTCACTGCTTGGTCACATATAATGGGGGAAAACATATTCTGCATCTTTCAATCCAACTATATTTTCTTACATCTTATTATCTTCCTTGTGACCTTCAGATTGATCGTGGATATTCCCCACAATTTGTTACAAACCCTGAGAAATCAACTGTTGAATTTGAGAATGCAAGAGTATTAATTACTGATCAGAAGATTTTAGCAAGGCATCTCCTGGCTTTGGTGAGCGGAGGAAGGCTCCCCTTCAGGACCTTGTTATATTGATAGGTTTGTGAAATTTCTTTTTCTTTATCTCCTTCCTCTACTGTTTAAAGTGTTTGTTGGTATTGAATGGTTGGTATTCAATGTGCTTGCTAAACATGAATGGTGAAAATGAATGTATATGTTAAATGTAGGTTTAATCTATTCTGAAATTTAGATCATTTGTTTCCTACAAGGTTTATATGATTCTCTGAAACATATAGGTCATGTGACCTTTTGAATAAGGATGTCTGGGGTCACTGTTATGATTACTTTCATCCATTGGTTGTAGGTTTGGTTAGATAAATCACTATATATTTAATTGGGATAGTTGCAAAAATCAGCTTTAACATTGCTTGGTAGTTCTGTTTAATTTAATGATGAAATGGTGCATTGCCTTGTAATTTTAAATGGATTTAATTTCCATTTCTAGGCTTGTTCCAACGGATGTGTGGTTTTCAAGTATTTTCTTAAATTTTTTGTTAAGTTCCTCTTTAATGTTTTGCTGGATTAACAATCAGGTGCTGAGTTCCAAGCCACTGAATTGGGCCTGCTCGTTGAGAATGCCTC
>JANTPZ010038108.1:0-17732 GCA_025593235.1 Vachellia pachyceras
GGAATCCAAATATCCATGTACTAATCAAAGTTCTAACATTTTAATACATATATCAAAAGTTCAAAATATTGAGGACAAGATTTGATGCAAGTGTGGGGTGTGATAACTCCCCATTTTTAATAGAATTTGAGATATATTTTAATATATTTGGGGAGTTATTGATGAAAAATAAAATGGTTTGTAAGTTATTTTGATAAAATATGAAATGATCACATGATTTAGGGATGTTATTGCAAATATAATAATTATAAAAATACATAGAATTAAAGAAAATAAAATATTAGCCACATTAGTTTCTTTTCTTTTCCTTCCAGCAGAAACGATGTCGCATGCGTGCAAAGGGAATTGAAGATTGGAGTTGATAGTGAACGGCGTCGTTGGAGGCATGCTGTATCGATATAAACATTGACAAATTGGAGGCGCACAATACTCACCCACTCTCCCACTGACCACTGCAGTTTCAGCGCACAATATGGGAACCCTCACAGCCAACGGCAATCATCGGCGAAGGATGGAATTAGAGAGGAAAGGGACTATCTGTGCAGGGACGGAATCACTGACCTATGGGAACCTCACAGTCATCGACACGAACTGGCAGCGACCGCTTCTCGCACGACGAAGGAATGAAGCACTAGGGACGAAGCACTGGGCATGATGAAGGAACGCGATCGAAGGACTGGGGACGACGCACTGGGCACGACGAAGCACTGGGCAGGAGTCGGAGCTTCGAGGTGAGGCCATGGATGCGACGAGCCGATGATCCATGGTGACGGAAGCAGGAATCAGAGACCTGGGGCTGAGAGAGAGGTGGCGCGTATGGCAGGTCAGTGTCTGAGGGGTTTTTTTAAAAAAAGTTAACCCGTCTGACCCGCCCAACTCGGCGGGTCATACGGGTTAATGCCGGTTCAATCCGGTTCGTACCGGTCTGAACCGGTTTAGACTGAACCGGGTTCAGTCATCAAGCCGGACCGTTTTCCCGGCCGGTTCACCGGTTTCCGGTCTGAACCGACCGGTCCGGTCCGATTTTTCGTTCCCTGAATAAAACATAACCCAAAAACATTTATTGTGTTTAAAGAAATCAAACTCTCCTTTTCAAAATTTACACATGATATAAAAGGTAAAACTAAATATTTAAAAAAAATATCATGAAGAATAAGATTTTACTAAATTAACTTCTCACGAAACTACAATTAATCTACATAATAATTAAATCACATGTTAATATAATGCTAAAAAAAACAAGTGTGAATATATAGACGACGGTGAGCCATGATGATGAGCAAAGTGAAGAGATCAACATACTTTTTTTGTCTCTCCGATTTGCTCACCAAACTCTTGAGACTTGTTTGAAATGGAAGTGCGGTCATTTTGCGAGTGAAGATCATTGATATTTATATATACACGATAATGATGAGCTGTGTTATTAATTATTTTCCTGCTAGTGCGAACACTCCTTTTATATATTTATATATACACGATAATGATGAGCTGTGTTATTAATTATTTTCATGCAAGTGCGAACACTCCTTTTATATATTTAAATATACATGCCTACTTCTGCGTCTTGCTCACCAAACTCTACGTTTAAGGCCATCGTTTACCTTTTGACTTCGAGCTAGTAGTAGTGGCGTTTATTATAAGACGCATATGTGTGAACGTGTTCAATTAGGATATATTTTAATGATGCGAGTCGTGATCATTTAAATGGAAGACTTTGACTATGATAAAGTTGAGTAAACACACCAAAAAGTGTGTTTAAGCCTAGGATATATTTATTCTCATCCCTCCCTTTAGCCCACTGCTTCTTAAATAATAGAGGCCCCATTAGTAATTTCCACATGTTCAAAGTTTTTAATAATATTTCCTCCTCTCTCTAATATAGAGCGCTTTTTAGAATAAATTTGTAGACTCTAATAGTCTGATGAGTTATGTAAAGGGTTATTAATTAACATTTTTTATTTTTAAAATTATTTTTTGTGTTTATGTTGATTTAAAACTAAAATAAATGGGCCTTATATCATAAGGAAATCGGAACTTCCATAATTGTCCCTTCACAAAGACCTGCCCAGAAAAGTAGTAAAATTGGTAATTGTGGAAGTAAAGAAAATACTTCAAAAAGCCATGTTCGTTCAACCTCGTTTTTGCTTGGATTCGTAGTATTCTCAGAAGAAGCATATACATTGTTAAGAAGAACACGAAATCCTTGGTGTGTGTGGGTTCTAATACCAGAGAGACCCATACATGCATATGCAACAAATCAAAACAGTCATCAGTTTACCATCCATGGGTTATATCTAGCGAAAGAAGCTAATTACTCAGAATGTGATAAATCAATTTTCAAATCACCGTTGTGAGAAGTGCCCCACGTTTAGTAACTCAAGCAGGATTGTCTCTAGGAAGAAAATACTTATGTTTAACAACAACAAAAAGGATGGTCTTTTGTAATGTTAAATGGTAAAAGTACTGTCACACAGATATCATATTTCATATCACTGAGTCAGCAATACATTTACTAATTCCTTCAATTACGTTTACTAAATGGTAAAAGTACAAGTAATGGAGTCTGTGTAATGCCAAATACAATATTACTTATCTACATTACTGTTGCGTGTATGTGCAAAAGATTATTTTCTCCAACAATACAGAGCCATCTACCAATCATCCTCACCTTGCCAATGCAAAGGTCCTCCTGCAAGGCACGACATCAGGGAAAAAAGGCATTATCACAAGTCTGAGCTTTGGTGAGCTTACATATTGAAACAAAGCCATGGCACACATCATCAAGAATCACATTGTCCGTTTGAAATTTTGATTTTTTAAGTAAAGGTCCACTATATGGAATATGACTACCCAAATATTCTAGCATCCAACAGGCTTTATGTGCATGAAAATAAAGAGGTTTGAAACAAACCTGACTCATCCTCTAGATGCAGAAGGATCTACTCTGCCCTTGGTGAACCGGAGAGGGGGAGGAAAACCAATCAAGCCGTAGCAATTGTATCTGATGTGTCCTTTTTTACGGCAATAGGAGCATTTCTCTTGAGTGTTGCGTCTGCCTCTGACATCCATCGCAGAGTTAGCAACTTGAAGGGCAGGGAGATTCTGACGCGTTTCTTCTTCAAGAACCATAGAGTAGGCCTGATCAACAGTTGGCAATGGCCACATAAGCAGAATCTGACTTCCTACGCTCTGCAAAGAATCGTTTAGGCCCATCAAGAATTGAAACAGACGCTGTTGATTCATGACCTTAATGTATTGCATTCGCAGGTGATGATGGTCATTTTAACCAATGATGAGCATTCATCCCAGAGATCCTTCCAGTTGGTAAAATATGAAAAAAGAGTAAATGGAACGGTGCAAAGCTTATATCTTCGCCCCACTGGGTGCCTCGAATTGACGTTTTAAGTTCGATCCACACTTCACTTGAAGTCTTTTTACGGACGAAGCTCCCTGCGATTTCATTGGTGACAGAGTTGAGTAACCAACGAAAGACCTCCGCGTCGCATGCGTCTCATTGGATCCGAAGGGGCTACTTAAGGGATTCTCTGATGCAAGTTCCATCGATAAAGTCAAATTTATTAGGATAGTTATCTGCTCCGGTGAGACGCTCTGAGATGGGAGTGATAGGCCGCATGTCTGATTCAACCAAGGTGAAGAGGATGGCTTGGATCTTCTGAGATGGCAAAGGGGACGACGTCGTTCTGCATTTGGGAAGCGGGAAACACAGTTTATTGATTACAGAGAGAATCCGGGCTGGCTTCTACGCTTTATATAGCCCAGCACAATACTAGCAAAACTGCTTCGGCCCATTATGCAAGGTCCCAGATGAATGAATAAAATACCAAAACTGACGTGGCAGATGGGATTGCATTATGATACAGTCTAAATTATTGGTACTGCTTGTAAAACCAAGATATATTTTAGCCACCGCATAGAGATGCACCAGATGACTAAAAAGAACCTTAAAAACATTTTAAAATCTATAAAATATTTTAGAATTCTTTTATTCTAACAGATATTTTATTAATGATGTATAATATATTCAGTCTGTTATGCTTAATCAGAAAAGCTGGATGTTAGCATATAGCTCTACATGGTTAAGTTCACGAGCACGATTATGGATGTTGTGGCCTGCCACCTCCCTGCCACTATCACGTGACTTTCTGGGTTCCACTCTACCTCATCCTATCATTTCTCTTAGCCTCCAACGCGTCATGGTGTGCGTAGTATGCAGTCGCTCTTTTTGTTTTTTGCACCAGCAGTAGAATTTATCTTGTTATTAAGGTAAGTTATCCTGTTAATATTAAACTGGCCTGTTTGTGATGATAGCATTAGGGAAGCACGTTTATAAAAGTTAAAATAAAATTATTTTCATTTAATTTCTGAAACATAAATCACCTTAGAATCGCTAATCCAAAATACGTAAAATATCACTTAACACACAAGCTAAACAAACCACATTTATCAATTTGATTTGAAACTATAAGAACTAAAATCAAAATGAGAGCTAAATTATAAGCAACAAACTCTACATTAATCCTATTAAATTAAAGGGTAACACTATTTTATTCAAGTTTATTCAATAATATTTAAAGTATTTTACATAAAGAATCTTATCTTCTTTTAATTTTGATTTTTATGACACCATATTTTCTAAATTGACTCATCTCAATTTTGGCCTCATCTCAAACCTAAAATTTGAGCAATTAAATAAATTATTTTTTCCTACGAGTGCATCTTTAATATTTTAGAATACATTTCATTGGATATAAAATTGTTGCAAAATATATACTAGCTCAGTATACAATTTTTAAATTTCTCTGATCATATTTTTAACATTTAGATAAGTTTAATGATTTAAAAAAATTAATAAATGGGATTACTTTGTTTCAACAAAGCATATACCCCTTAAACAATAGAATATACATACGGGCCAAATAATAAGAGTATTTCATAATTATGTGCCAGTATCATCGAGTTTTCTCCTTCCAGTCATTAATTATTATAATTGTATATCATCCAATCAAATATTTCCTTCACAGTTATATAATTCTTATAGTCTTATATATAAATTTCTATGATCAAACACGAACTTACAGATATAAAAGCTCAAAGAAATATATAAAAAATCATAAGGCAATATTTTAGTCTTTTTTATTTTGTTAATAACCAAAAAAGGTGCAAACAATAAGCATAATCAGCTATATATATATATATATATATATTTTTATCAATCGATAATAAAACATATCTCCATCAGCATCGGATTAAATTTATTTTAGATAAAACAAGAAATCCAGTTGGCAGAAAAAAAGATAAAACAAGAAATCCTATTCAAACGTTTAGGCCAACAATTTGCATTATTTTTATAAACTTCCGGTCATGTACATGTAACTTTGTTTTTATTGTCTTTGAAATTTTACGATAAAGAAATTACTTCTGTATTATTAGTTTTGAAATTAAAAATGATTTCCCCATTATTTATTTGGCATTCATATTATAAACATCTTTTATTCAGTACCAAAAATATCCTCGACATCTCAATTGAACTTGACTTGCCAATGCCACTGGCAAGAACAAGGATATGAAAATTACGAGTATAATTTATTAATATTTATTTATTATTTATAAAATTAAACAAATTAAGAAAATAAAGAGAGAGTGGGAGGTTGACGGGTTCAAAGGCGCTCAATGCAAAACGGGGATCCATTAGGACGCGGAACGGGACGTAGCAAAATTATAGTAAAAAATAATATTTAGAATATTTTATGGTGCGAACACTCTTAAGAATTTTATTTGTTGTATTTAACATTCTTAATTTTTGTTTGTATATCTAGCATTCTTAAATATTTTTCAAGTGCGTCCATTTATATTTTTGTGTATTGAACACCTCAAATTGCTAAGTGAAAAATTATAGTAAAAAATAATTTACGGCGTTAAATGTACATAAAAAATCCTTTAACTTATTGAATGTATCACAAAATAACTATTGGATGCACGCAGAAAAATATTTAAATACTATATCCACTTTCACTCTAACTTTAATTTTAAAGTATTTTACGAGATTTTAAAAATTTTACATCAAGAAACTTTTAAAAAATAAGAACATGTATATTAAAATTAAATCCATTTTTTTAAGTTTAAAAAACAATAACTTATCGTTTTACTAAATATTTGAAAAGCTTATTAACGGCCCTTAACAAATAAATACAATTGTTACAAGTTCTACAAGCTTATCCAAGTGCCTAAACAATTTTCTTGGGCTTTCTTAAAAAATAAAAGGCCCAGCTCTGCCAACTTGGTTCTATATCAATTATCAATACAATTCAGTTGGATGAATCACAGTTGGGCCTACTCATTATCAAGCTATGACATGCCCAATTTTCCAATCTCAATCTTTTTAATTATCAATGTCAAATTGTAAATATCTCAATCAATCACTAATTCATAAGTGAGTATGTTAAGTCAGAGTCATTTGGCTCACTTGACACCAATCACCCCCTTAAGCCGTAAATTAAGCGATGGATTAATCACGCATTACATTTAAACTACAAAAATGGATGAACTGATGAGCACATGTAAATTCTTAACGCATATTATTTCCCTTTGACTTTGCATGTGCATGCTTTATATATCACTCCCTACTACTAGGAATGGTATCTACTTATACTTCACTCCCTACCACTAGGAATTGTATCTACTCTTTTTATGAAAGAAAGTAGCTTCATGCCAGTTTCCCAACTAGAATTCTGATAATCATATACTAGGTTGAAATCCATAAGAAGCCTAAAAGATGAAGAGAAATTACTACACATGGAAGAGAGATAGAGGGATCTAAGTCAAATTATTGAGCCATCCATTGCTCCAGAATTTCACGTGAGGATGTTGAAGAAGTTGAGGTTTGGCTATGATCTATCTTGTGACGACGTACCATGATTGACTGCTCCACACTTTGCAGTGATTTTGTAGAAGAATCCAAGATTTGGCTATAGTTGTCTCGAGATGATTGTATCTCAAGGGACTTGAATCTAGCATCTTGGTCACTCTCCCGACGCTTGATTACGAGCGCTTGGATCGGCAATTTTCCTTCAAGCATGCAAACGACAGAGGACATGGATGGTCTCAGAGTTGGAGATGGGTTAGTGCAAAGGAGTGCCACCTCCAGCAATCTCATGGCTTCCTCTGAGGAGTAGTTTGATTCAAGATTTGGATCCACCAGCTCAAAAAGGTTCCCTTGCTCTTGAAGAACATAGGCCTTCAATTGCATCAAAGTATGGAGTCGTTACCACTTCAACCAAATCATTAATTTATGAAGAATATTGAGCACCACAGATGCTAAGCATAAGAGATGTAACTAACCCAGTCAAGAAGATAAACAAACTCCTCTTTTGGCTTGTAACTTGTGTTGCTTTTTCCAGCTACAATTTCTAAAGCAACCACCCCAAAGCTATAAACGTCTGCTTTATCAGTCAAGTATCCTCGCATTGCATATTCAGGAGCTATATAACCACTAAATTGAGAACATGTAGCGTTAATGGCCAAGTCACAAAACAAACAATGTGCAAATAAAGCATGGCGAAAAACCTATTAAAACTATTAACAAATTTGATAAGTGGAAATATGTACTAGAGCACTAACAATGTTCCCGCTATTCTTGTGCTAATATGAGTGTTCTCATCTTCATCAAGCTTAGCTAGGCCAAAGTCTGAGATCTTGGCATTCAAATCTTTATAGAGTAATACGTTTGTTGCCTTAATATCCCTATGCACAATTTTCAATCTTGATTCCTCGTGAATATAAGCCAATCCTCTTGCAATCCCTACACATATCTTCATTCTTGTAGGCCAGTTCAAGTGTATCTTCTATCCTTGGCCACCTAACATTAATATCAATGACATTTTCATTTAAATAGAACCATATATGGTAATTTTTTGAGTTATAAAGAATACAAATAATCCTTACCAAAAAGTGCATTGGCAAGATTGTTGTTTTCCATGTACTCATATATTAGCAACAGTTGATTTCCTTCAACGCAACAGCCATAAAGCCTTACAAGATTTGGGTGTTGTAAAGCAGATATCATTCCAACTTCATTAATAAACTCACGATTCCCTTGTTTTGATTTGGAAGAAAGCTGCTTCACTGCTATGGCAACACCATCTGATAGTATACCCTGCAATTTAATTAATTCATCATTTTGTATCAATTCTCATATTGATCTTTCTTAAGCATCATCAACACATATCTTTTTGTATCACAAGTGCATTTAGTTATTTAATCTTGTTTAAATATAAATATAACAAAGCATTAAAATTTACCTTGTACACTGGTCCAAAACCTCCTTCACCGATTTTATTTCTTGGATCAAAGTTATTAGTAGCAACTTTGATTTGTTTTAACGAGAAATGACCCGTTTTTAGGTCTAAAAGTTCTGCATCAAAAGGTTATATAAGTAAAATCAAAATACATTGAAATAATGAATTTTCAAACATACCTGTTTCATTTGAACTTGCATGTTAGGGTTTAGGCATATGAAAACTATAGTTTTTTAACAATATTATACCAAATTATGCACAGATGTATAAGCTTTACTATTTTAAAATTTGATCTCACGTGCATCTTTTAAATCCTTGCCACCTAGGAAACTCATCTTTCGAAGGATGATTGTTGTTAGTGTGACGAGGAAAATGCATGATCCAACTATAATTCCAGTAATGGCTCCAACAGAAATCCCTCGAATTTTGAAATCTACATGATGAAGTAATATAGTTTATGATTCACATCAAAATTAAAATTGTCATCACTTACCTTAAGGAAAATAAAAGTGTGAATTAATAACTATGAGATTTGACTTACTTGGAGTGATTGAAATAGCAGATATAAGAGGTCCATAAACACTATCATCAGGAATAGTGATAGTTCCTTTCCCACCCCAATATAAATGAATCTCCAAGGTGTTATCTTTGACATCAATGTTAAAGTCCTTAAATATGCCCTTACCAACACCATTGGCTCCTTCATAATGTTAAAATCACTCAAATATTTCCTTCCCTGTCAAGATATACATACAAAAGATTGATTCAAACCCTTCAAAAAGCAGCGCAAGCCTATTGAATATTATGATATATAGTAATAATCCTGTAAGAATTCATTTATAAATGAAAATGAGAGAGATTACTGAGATTCATCTAGTCCTATTTCTCGCCATAAATATTACACCTTACCTTTAAAATTGACCATTTAGCCAACGATTGAAGAGATAGATAGATGGATAGATAGAGTGGTGGGCCCACTTGATAGGTGACACATCCCACCACAATATTTATTTCTCTTCAGACCTATGACCACATGGCTTAAAGGAGTCTTGTATATTTTCTCCACGCTTAATGGTTCATTAGGTTATAAGGGAGGTGAAAGGAAAAATTTTAGATTCACCAGAGTGAGACTCACCTGAATAAAAACATCAAATATGCGTCTTCCAAGACCGGTGAAATTGTGGTCATTAGAATACATAATCTCAGCAAAGTGTAGCTTGATGTTGTAATTTCCATTAACCATACAGAGGCCATGGTACTTGAGAGACGTAGGGGAAGCACGAGCAGTTTGGTAGAAGCTTGGACCAGAAATGTTAAGAGAAAATATATTTGTTACTATGTAATTATTCTTCACATATGGTGAATAAGTTGATCCTCTGCTACTATAAGCCCATTTATCATCACTTGAAAAAAGAAAGAGATACCCTCAGGATTAGTGTCATCTTCGTATGTATTCCCTTCATTATGAATTTCTGGTCCTCCACAATTTATGAATAATGAATTATCTGCATATGTAGTGACAACCTCGTAAAAAATCATTTCTATATTAGAATCTAAATTATATGAAAATTCATCTTTTCATGATTTTCTCTTGTGATCTATATATGTATATATAAAATTGTTATATGGCATTGACATAATCCGCATTATTAAGTCAAAAAACTCATGAAAGCGATTATGATGGTTCTTTCAGCATGTTAAGGTGTATACAACATCTTGAAAGTATTTTCTCAAATACATTTATCACCCTAAAGTATTTTGTGGTGTATTCAACACCTAGAAGAATTTTTCTGGTGCAATATTGTCTTTGTGCATTTAGCACTATAAAATATTCTTTATGCACATCTAGAACTTTAAAATATTTTTTGTGCATCCAACACCAACACATAATAAATACTTTAGAGACCTGGACGCATATGAAAAAATACTTTAAAATATTGGATACATCATAAAATACTTTAGGTGCTCATAGTCAATCATGGTCGATCAATGGTCAACTATTAAATCTGATGGAATGGAAGAAGTACATGGTAATCGAGGAGTGTGATTTTACTATGTACATAATCTAGATACAACTACATGGTGCACCTCTAGAATTAAGTTTTATAGAAAACCCGATAAGTATTAGTCAATGACTTGGAGTTGTAGCAATGGATGAGGATCCAAAACATGATAAAAGATTACTATAAAGTTATATGTGAGTAAGAATAATATTAGATCTAAGAAGGCCTTTGATAGCAGGATTCTAGATCTAAAAACTTGGCACTGGTCGAGTATGGCTCTAGATCAAGTTTGAGAAATTGCAGGACTTTTGCTATAAAATCATATCGGTTGGATATAACTTCCAAGTATGCTTACATGCAAGGCTAATGGAAATCAAAGATCCAAATCTCTCTCGCTAAGGAATATGGGCTATGATGGAACATGTGAGAACGTAGGAGGAAGCAATAATGGTGATGAAGGAAGGCTGGGGACAAATCAACATAAAATGGAGAAGACAGAGAGAGGAGATAATGGTAATGAGTAAGAAGATGAACATTGATTGCAAAAATGTCTTCACTATATAGCTTAATGAAGAAGGATATCGAACAAGAATGAAGAGGACAATAAAATAAATTTAAAGGGTGAATGGAAGGAGGAGATGCTAGAAGAGATAAAAATAGACAAAACGACCTCGAGTAGTGATACAAGGCATATAGATCCAACAGAGTCAATGAGATATAAGGGAGGGTCATATGAATGCAAAAAGATAATTTTCATATATATGAAGTTGAAAATAATGTGCAGAGTTTAGTAACAAAGGAAAACTATGAGTACAGGGTTGAACTACCTTCTAATGAGCAAGTCAATAAACATGCTATTGTGCAATACAAGGGAGAAGGAATAATGAAGGTTGTTGAAGAGTTTAATAGATTGAAACTGAAACGAGAAGCCTACAAAATGCTAGAGGAAGAAGTAAATAAAAGAAGGAAGATGGATGGGCTAGATGAATCGCATCAGCATCCTATTAAACTTTATGCTAAGAAATTAGGGAATAATAAAGCAAGGGTCAGAAGAAATGCCAAAAAGAGAGATCAGTTAGCCTTAGTTAACAAGAGAGCTAGATGCAATGGTAAAAGGAGGGAAAAGAAGTGTGATGATGCTAAAGGCATAGGTGGTTGGCCTTAAATAGCCCCAATGGAGCTATGAGGATCCTCTCTTGGAACAGTCAAGGTTTGGGGAATGCCTTGACAGTAAAAACTTTAAAAGAATGCAATAGAAAATACAAACCCTCAATTATTACCCTGATGGAAACAAGAATGGTGGTTGGTAGAAAGTTGAAAGGAATAAAAAGAAGATGTGGATTAGAAAATGAGCTTTATGTGGACCCATGAGACAAATCAGGTGGTTTGGTACTTTGGTGGAATGAGGAGATTGACATGGAGATTCTCCACTAGTCGAAGAACTTTGATACATATGAAATTAAGATCTTTACTAGCCAATATGCTAGATTTTTCCTCATTCATATATGGTGGACCAAAGGAAGGAGACAAGGAGGTAGTATGGAGAAGGCTAAGGTCTTTGACATAAGGTGTAGTGGGAACATGATTATGCATAGGTGACATTAATGAAGTTGGTGCTCAAGTGGAAAAAGAATGAGGAAAACTTGTTTGTGAGGAAAATACTCAGCTTTCAAAAATTGCTTGATGATTGTGGATTAATTGATTTGGAGTTTATGGGGCCAAGATTCATATGGAGTAATAAAAGACTTAATGGAGACTACATTAAAGAAAGGATAGACCCAGTATATGGCAATGCTGAATTCAGAATTAATTTCAGTAAGATACAAATACTTCACATAGAACCAATTGGTTTTGATTATCACCTGATAATTGTTGATTATTGCTATCAGGAAAGAGAAACACCAGGGATGTTTAAATTCAATGCTATATGGACTAAGCATGAGCAACTCAGGAGTATTGTGGCATATCATGGACAAATGAACTTGTTTTCTTGGGTAATAAGATTGATGACTTTAACTAAAGGCAAGACAGATGCAGGAGAACACTACAAGCATAGAGCAAAAAAGAATTTCCAAATAACTGAAGAGTCATTGAGGAGTTGAGGAAGAGGTTTGAGACTTGCTATGAGGGGGCCTGTACTACAGATAAAGCAAGGGAAGCTGAGCAAATTCTAAAAACCATTGAGGAGACCTAGGACAAAGAGGAAATGTTTTGGTCGCAAAAGTCTCAACTTAATTGGATTAGATATGGCAACAAAAATACCGGCTTCTTTCAAAGCACGGTGATACAAAGGAGAGCACAAAACAGAATCATCAAGCTAAAGGGGGATGAAGGTTTGACATCCTGAGGTATTTTCCCTTAGTTGCCTGTACAAGTTTTTGTTTTCCTAGATGCAATCGTAGCCACATAAAATGCCACTCTAATGTTAACAGCCACTCCCGATTACATATATGGCCTTCACTCTAGTGAGTCCAACCAATATAGGACTTGAGCGCACTCTGCCTACTACATCTCTTTTCCCCTTTCACCCACTGTGGGGTCCCTCAAGCTGTTAGATACCTAGTAACGCTTGGTGTGACACTTTTCCTACCAAAGGAAAGAGCCATCATTGACTTTGATACTATATTATGACATTTTGAGGTATTGTCCCTATTTAGCTACCCATAAGCACATGGTTTTGTTCTTATTGGTGCAATCATAGCCACCCAAAAGGCGCCTCGGATCTCAAAGGCTACACCTCGGAAGAAGACTGAAGAGATTAATGATATGTTTGAAAAGTTTTATAAAGACCTATTCTCCTCAAAGGCTACTGAGTAAGTGGAGGAGTGTTGGGGTACGTTAAGAATGTTATCTCCAATAAGGAAAATAATCTATTGACCAGACCAATCACTTATTAAGAGATTGAGGTTGTTGTTTTTGACTTAAGAGCTACCAAAGCTCTAGGACTTGATGGTTTCATTACTCTCTTTTATCGATCTGAATGGGAGAAAGCGAAGAAGGAGGTTTGTGAGATGGTCAAGAATTTTTTTTGAAGGAAACTCAGACCAATTATTATGGCATATGTGCTTTTCATAATGATGCAGAACGTCAAACCAATCATTGTGGCATATGTTCTTTTCATAATGGTGCAGAGTGTATACAAAATGGTGACCTAAAGGTTCTCAAAATATCTAGCGGTTATCTTAATGTTTTTTCATAGATAGTGCTCTTTACTTACGTATAGCACAAAAGGAAAATTGCATAGTGATGAAGAAGGTCTTGGAGACCTATAATGCATCCTCAAGATAAGAGATGAACCTGGTCAAGTCTTGCATCTTCTTCTTAGCTAAAAACGCACTGGAATTTAAAAAGGAGATTGAGGAGGTAATGGGGATAGGGATCCACTAATGATCCTGGTAAATATCCCGGCTTACCCTTGCTTGGGGCATATCTAAGTTAACTGTACATAGCTTTGTGAAGAGTAAAATCAATGGTAAGCTCAGGCGGTAAAAGCAGAAACTCTTAACCTTTACTAGTAGAAAAATGAGTGGTCAAAGAGGTAGCAAATTCAATCCCAGTCTACCGTTTGACAAGCTTCCTATAACCAAAGAAAACTTGTAGAGAAATTGATCAACTAATCTCAAAGTTTTGGTGGGGCCAGAGTGATCAAAGTGGCAAAAGGGTCCATTGGACGAAGTGGATGATAATGATGATGCCTAAGAAGGAAGGAGATATGGGGTTCAGAAGTTTTCAAGCTTTCAATAAAGCTTTGTCAGCCAAGACAACTTGGAGAATGCTATGTAACTTAAATGAGCTATGGTGCATAATACTAAAGGGCATTTATTTCCCAAATACAATCTGATAGAAGCAAAAAAGGGAGATAGACCACTTATAGTGGCCATTTGTTTTGGATTGTGGAAGGGCAGATGTGATTGGGTATTCAATGGAACATAATTGAATGCAAAGAAGGTAAATAACTTGTCCTCTATACTAGTGAAAGAAGTTTGGAGTGCTAAGGTTGATCATCTAGGACAAGGATGTAGGAGAAACAGTGGAAAATTAAACAAGAAACTGGTTTGGGAGCCTTCAAAGATGGGAATAGTGAAGATTAATGCAGATGGTACCTTCTTAAAGCAAAAGAAATCTACGGGGGTAGGAGTGGTGTGCAGAGATAATATGGGAACTTTTTTAGGGGGGAGTAGGAAGGAAAGTTGAGGCTTACACATCATTTAAAGTTGAATGTCTGGCAATGAGGAAGGCCTGATTGTGCTATAGAAGGTTTCATGGGGTGAAGCATCGTATAAAGATTGGTTGTGAAGAACTCTTCAAATGGGTGAATGCAAGATCGTTAGCAAGGGTAGAGTGGCAAATTGCTACCATAATGAAAGAAATTCTTCTAAAGATTGAGGATAAGCCAGGAGTGAAATTTTCCTTGGTTTTTCAACAAGGGAATAATGCTGCTGACCTATCAGTAGCTATTGGAAGTAGAGGGATAGATCCCAATAGGTGGCTGAATGCAGCACTAACCCTCTTAGCTGAAGTATTAATGGCTGACTCAATTAGAGGAAGAGGTAAGGATGAGGAGAACTCATCAAGGAATAATTGGCAAGAAGGCATTGGTTAACATATATAGACTTAGGAAAGCTTCTATGGGTATTTGTTTGTGTAAGTTTTCTTTTTTGTTCTTAATGTGTGTTTGTGTGTTAGTTTGTATAATTAGGACTGTTTTATTGTGAGTTGTGTGTTAAGTTGTATGCTAGGATTTACTTGAATGTTTTTGTTACTTTGGCTATTAGTGTGTATATTGAATTGTTTTGGTGATTAATAAAATTGACTCTCTTTTGGTAAAAAAAACCAACACATAAAAAATACTTTAAGGACCTGAACGTATATAAAAAAAATACTTCAGGATACTGTATACACTACAAAATGTTTTATATGCTGGATGTACATAACAAAATACTTCAGGGCACTTGATGCACTCTAACCCTTTCTAACTTATTTATTTATCTATTTTGAAAATAAAATACAATTAAAAAATGATAATGTGATGGGATGTAAAACTCTCAAAAATGGAAGAAGAAAAAACTCACACTTGGGTTTTCCTCCACAAGGAAGGCCCCTTTTCAGGCAAAGACGGCTGTAAGTTGAATAAAATTAAGTTACAACAAGGGAATCAAAAGTACAAAATAATTGAAACAAGACAACCATAATCATAGTCTTACGAGGTGTTTGCTGAAGACGACGTGCTCGAAGCCAAATTTCTGTGACAGCAACAAAAAAAAAAAAGCTTAAGAGTTTGTTGCATAATGCTTTTGAGAAAAATAAAAAATTATTATTTTTTTGGAGGAGGGAAAGGGAAAGGAGCTTACACATTATTGTATTGACAATCAGGTGCATCGGTCTTCGAAAAATTGTTGTAAGATAGGTCCCTAGAAAAGAAAAAAAACGTGAGATTACACATGTGATTTTGTTTTCTTATTCCATGATTTTCTTCACTCCCTTTGGGTTGAAATGTTGGAGGGACTAAGATTTGTTTTAGTCTTAAGTATAAAATTTTGATTCACTTTCTCTCTTAAATTGATAATATTTTTAATAAAGTATTACTATTGATTGCATTTATTAAGCAAAAGCTTTTCATATATGATAGTCTCTATTATTACAATTTGAAAATGATTGATTAAGGACATATTAATAAAATCAATTCACATTTGTTACCAAAAATTAATTTGACTAACTTCTTTTTAGTATTTGTAAATTAATTATTTAGCTTTCATATTTATCTAGTATTACAGTCTACATTTTATATAGGTTGAATGGGTTTTCCTGTAATTTATTTAAACCAATGTTATCAAACCCATATTGGACCGGTTAGGTCGAATCGGAAATCAGACAACCCAGCTTCTAATCTAGTTATGTTGGCTAAATAACCACAGGTTGGTTCAACCCGATCAACCCATTTGGTTTGATGGGTCGACTAAGTTACTTTCTTTTTTTCAAAATTTTATTTTTTAAAAGAACTAAAATACTTAATTTTTTTAAAATTATGAAAAGTAAAAAAAACAAAAAGAAAGAACCCCTCCCCACATAGGCCTCACGTCTGTATCTACTTACCTTTTTAATTATTTTAAAAAATGATGATTTTTTTAAAATTTGAAATTTGAAAGTTAAAAAAATAAAAAATGAACCCCTTACTATATATATTTTGATATTTTGTTATAATGAATTTTTGAAACTATAAATAATGTTGAGTAATAGATAAGCTATAAGTACATAATTGATTTAATAATTGTTACTTTGTTAATAATGGAATTTACTATGTACTTTTTGAAAATTTCAATTTTAGATAGTTTGATTGTGTCAATGTGTGATAAGATTTATTTTTAAATTTTTTATTTCTCATCGGTCTGACCCCAAGTTTGACTCTGGTCTGACCCACTAACCTTTAACCCAATATTTTATCCGATCTAGTCACCAGTCCGGATTTGATAACCTTGATTTAAACTTTGAAAGCCTATGGATAAAGCAATTAAAGGTAGGAAAGAACTTTTTGCAAGTGTTTAAACTGAATTCAATTTCATTTTATTATAAAACCCGGCTTGAGTTGGCTTGCTGTCATCTTGAACTATTAAGATAGTTTAATCAAAAGTTGTGGAAGTAAAATGATTAATTATAAATGCAAATGAAATGGATTAAATGATGATAGATTAATTTTGTTATAGAAACTTTGTTAATATGATTTACAATAATTAGTTTTACATAATAATAGCATTGAACTATAGCATAGAGAAATACAATCAGAATAAAAAACAACGTACTCACACATGATCATATTTATCTTGCAGGATCCATTCAGGAATTTGTCCACTTAAAGAATTTTCACCAAGAAACCTACATGTATGTTTAATAAAGATCAATTAAAAAGGGTAATTAAAGTCCTAGGAAATGAAGTTATGTCATATTACATAGAATGCTTCCTTACATGAACATTTGCATTGAGCTGATTAGGTCACTTATATTATTTGGGATTTCACCTGTCAACTTGTTGAAGCTCAAATCTCTGCAATTTAATAGACGTAACATGAATATTGCTTTCAAAACATAATTGAAAAATATAAGAGTAAGTTGACTTTTTTCAATAACTTAAGCAAGTTTAATACACTATTTTAAATCATTTATATTTATTATTTCTCTCTAAATAAATTCATTTGACTTATAAACTAATATATAATACAATTATACACATAAATAAATATTTTAAGGTAATGTATTCAGTTTTCTTAATCTCTTAAAAAAAAAGTCATCTAGTGCAAGAGGTGATAGTAGTAGTAACATTGGTAATACATACATACATACATACATACATACATACATACATACATACATACATACATACATACATACATACATACATACATACATACATACATACATA
>JANTPZ010038110.1:0-10682 GCA_025593235.1 Vachellia pachyceras
GATTCTTCCTGTGTGACTGAGGATGAGAAGTTTACCATCTTTGCTGAATGTTAAAGTTCCAGTAGAATTCACAAGTGGGTTTTCCCTGTTTGCCACCCAAATAACAGTAAGCTTTGGGATATACTTATACCATATTCCCAGATATTTTAAACTGGAATTTCCAGGGCTGAAAAAACCAAGCTCAAATTTTTCACCAGAGGAAACTAGTGTTTGGCTATCAGTGATGGATTGTGTTGAAGTTATGGAATCCTTTGCTTTCAAAACTATTGGAAAGAAGGATATAAGAGAGAAACAAGTGGCGAGAAAGAAGGTGAAGGAGAACTTTGTTTCTTCCATGAGAAAGTGGCAAGAAAGAAGAGGGTGAAGGAGAACTTTGTGCTTCTTAAAAGCTCATCTTTTTTTTTTTTTGCGTACTGTTCCTTTTTCCAAAAGCTTTTAGTGTAAAGCTCCATGCTTTTTAACGGACTCGTTAATATCGAGGAGAGAAAAAAAAGGTCTTCTTCAGTTGGAGCAGGTATAACTCGAGGGCCCTGTCTACTTTTTGAAAGACAAATAGAATGGACTCAGAAGACCATTGTTTCAAGGGGGAAAAAATCAAAGGAATATGTAAAACAATAACTATTAAACTTTAATATATAACATGGTGTACTAAAGTTGTGATTAGTTCCGTTAAATTGGCCTCCAATGTATTCTTGCATGCATATTAGATAAGTTCAAGAGTTTTATGTTGTAATAACCAGTAAATATTATATTTTCCCCTTAATTAATTCATGGAAGTAAAATTCCTTTTCTTAGCCCATTGAATGGGCTTGCAAATTATGAGTAATTTACCATTATTTTAATGCAAAATAACCTTAACATTATATTTCAGGATCTGGTTTCCTACTAAGCATAAGGGAGGAGAACAGTTGGATTTTCCCGGACTCGGTTCCCTACCATGCATTAATGCTTAATATATCATATATGAATTATCCAAATCTAATATAGAGTCTTTAGATTTTATTTTTTTAAAATGATGATTTCTTAAATAAAACATTTTTTTGAAAATATAATAGTTAAGAGATTGTCTTTATTGTAGATTTTATATTCACTAAAATACTTTTTTTAAGAAGCATGAAATTTTAAAAAGTTAAGTTTGAACCCTCCAGATCCGATAAGTTTTGCCTACTAAACACCCTTGTTTGGATTAGATGGAGAAGTGTAATGAACTGATTAAGCCTTTGACAGAATCATACTCCAAAAGCTAATTATTAGAAAAACTCAAGGCTTTATAAGGCCTCTCTTTCAAGGAAACTATCCAAATGTGAGAAGGAAAAAATATATAAGGTAAAGTTTATACTTATCATTTAATGAGTTGTTTTCCAATTTTGACCATATTAATTATTGGTCAATCTTATCTCTTTTTTTTTTTTTTTGCATCAACTTTCTCTGATTTCTTTTCCAACTTATTATCTCCCCACTCAACTTCTTCATAAATAGTGTCTTTCAAAAAAATAAGCTGCATTTTTTACATACTTTTTTTACTAATTTCAACCAGCTTTTCAAATAACATAATTTAATTATTTTAACACTATTTTGAACCGGAGATATGGTGCAAAATTATTGGCATATCAGCATCTAACGCGTAATTTAGGTCTATAGGTCATCAAGACCAATAAAACCCTTTTCTTATGTTAACTAGATGCTGTTGAGAACGACTAGGAACATTGAAGGCACTCACACACATAGAAGGAGCAAAATTTGAATCAAACTTTGAAATTTCATACCAGTGACCATTTTTTTTATTTCATGCTTTACAGTTGTTTAATCATTCTCTACAACTGTAATAAATATTACAATATTTCAGTGTCTTTCATCACGTGCTCATCGCGTGATGATTTCAACAGCAGATGATAACTAATCGTCAATGAGTGCTATGCTGGAAGATGTTGATTGCACCAAAAGGCTTTTTACCTAACGAAAACTTGAAATCTATTGCTTTGCACAAATTCAAATGTCTTGAGACTCAAAAAAAAAAAATTTCAATCATATGAGAAAAGCCGACACAGAATATCTTGGCTCTTCTGATCATTAATAGACCCAGCACATTAGTAGGCACAGCACTGTTAAGGGTAGCCTCAGTACATTACTCCTAGATTTTCTTAGTGTAACCGTTGATGCATCAGGGATGATAACCGGCCATGGCACAACAACTTGAAGTTCTCAAACTATTCATAATTTTGTTACCATTACTGTTAATGATAACTGTTGTTCTACCCCCAGTACTATATAGTAATAAATTTTGGGTTTTAAAAGGATTATATAAGCATAAAGTGAGTGTAGTTGAGATGGGAATGTCGAAATGGGTGTGTGGTTATAATAAAAAAGATAACATTCGTAATGAAATTATGAGGAATGGTTGGTGGAGTAGCGCCTATTGAAGAAAAATTGATAGAAAACTTGAGGTGGTTTGAAAACTTACAGGAGGTCATTTGATGTGTCAATATGGATGATAGATCAAGCTCTTTGGGCCATGAAAAATGAGTAGAAGATCTAAGAAAATACTAACTAAAGGTATTGAGCGAGACTTTTTAGTTAACAATTTATCCAAAATAAAGGTTTTTGATCAAGTTTAATGGCATTGTGTGATTCACTTAGTCAACCTACCTAACGTTTGTTGTTAACGTTCACCAGAAATTTTATTGGGTGTATTTCAGGATTTTAAGAAATGAATTACAGCTGTGTGAAATAACCATTACATTTTTTCTCCTTTTCTTTTTTCCAAGAAATAACCAAGTACATTGAGAATAACCTTTTCCATAAATTTTAAGAAATTATGATGCCTGCATGAACTAGGGTAAGACTAAGATCCATATTCCATATACATGCATGACTGCGTCCCATTATTTAGCATTTTGTTTTTTGTCTTTTTCTTCTCTGTCTCGATGGTAGAAATCAATTAACTTTATTCAAAAAAAAAAAAGAAATCAATTGACCTATTGCATGTCTGGCCATATCAAGTAAGAATAATTCTCGTTTGTTCTTGTTAGAGTGAGGAAATGAATATTCTATAACTCACAAATCTCTAACATACACTACTTGGACAGGAAATACTTTGAAGTCTGTCTAAAAGTTTCTTATCAGAAATGACACTGCCAATAAATAATTAAATGTGTGTTTGAGAATCTGTTGGAAGAAATGAGTTCACAGCTCCCGAGAAGAATTTATAGATTTTGAGATGGTTTTTATGAATTTCGAGAAAATTTTTACAGATTTTAAGATGGTTTTATCTTGACTTACGTGTACTGTTGGGAAAACAGTATTTCTAAACATGCATTAAATCCAGCCCGGGGAAATCAGAGCTGTTAAATTTGTCCAAATGTTCCATACCAAGACCCAGAAGGAAAATAATTCGTACCGACCAAAAAGAAAAGATTGATGTGACAAGTTTTTAAGGTCGGAAAGCTGATTAACAGTAAAGTTCGTGAACGTAGGAACAAGTTTGGGATGATTGAACATTTTTCATTCATGAGGTGCCCCAATCTAAATTCAATTTCCATCAGCATCACAAGAAACGTATGGAAAACTCAAACTATGTAAATGATCTAGCGCCGGTTCATTGTGAAACGCAAGTGTGAGAGAACTCGACATCTGTAAGTTTTGGGATCACTTGTTCAAGATTACTTGATAAATAATATGGAGGGAGCTGAAAATAATTCGTTTACTCTGCCTCTAATCTGATCCACCCACGTTGAATTCGAAGCGGTTTCATTGGACTTAATAATCAGAAAACGAAAACTTCTCACTTTTGTGGCAGACTTAGAAGATGAAGAAACCGTTCGAGAGATCCCAATTTGTGGTGAGTCTTCCAGTGGCAGTGACCTGACAGCTCAAAAGTCAAGTTTCCATACCAAACAAAGAGACTGTTTCCGTTGTTGCTTTCATATCTCAAAGAGGTCTCCGTTTTAAGATGGCTTTACCTGTGCCTTGTATTAAAAAATTTGAAAATACGACCAAATCAAAGATGTTAACTATCCAATCCAGTGCATTTCTATCAAAACATTTAGAAATTACATTTAAATAAATTGAAATAAAATTCTTCTCACATACTTTATTGGTAAACTATAAACCGTATTAAAAAAAAGTTATTTATTCAGACGTAATTTAGCCAGTTCCCCTGGCTTAGTCGGTGCAAGTTTGGAATTACTGTTCAACGTCGGTGTCTATCATAAATGCTCGTTGCCCTCAGGTGGGGCCCGCTCTGGAAGTCTGTCCTTTAAAAAGGATTTGTATATTTTTTATCGCACACTTGGGCTTCGTCTTTGATTCCTCTGGTTTTTCACGTAATGGTGATCCCAACACGTGAATCTCATAATTCTTCCAAGGCTTAAGTTACTTCTCATTTTAGGCTTCTATGCCGGAGCCCAAAACGATCCAACCTAGTTTCTCTGGGCAATGATGCTACTCCAATTCCACACTCGGAGATTTCCAGAGAAGCAGGGTCTCGTCATGTCTTCTATTATTCTTGGGGTCCAAGGGGGCAACTCCAAACCTCTTCTTGCCGTTGGGGATCTGAGAAGCAATGCTACATAAACGAGCATGCAACTCCAGAGATTTGGAACCTGGTTCGGGTGGCTTCCCCTTGATTATGAATAGGCATCGGTGGGATGTCTCCTTATAACTAATGCACTAAATTTTCACTACATTCACTGTGCAAAAAGTGTTTTAAACAGTGCATAAAAAAGTTTTTTAGACCGGATACAGATGTGATCTATATAAGATAAGTTTAAAAAGTAGGTATGTAATCTAAAAGATTCATATGGGATCTAAAAAATATTTTAGACCGCATGCCCGTGTTTTAAAAAATATCAAGTGCCCCTTCTCCTGTCAGTCACCAGTTGTTCCTCTTCTTCCTACTACCCATTTCATAGTTTCAGAGTTCTAATTCTAACAATAAAATATCAGACAAGAAACGACAAGTACTTGAGGAATCTTCTCCAAATCACATAACCAACATGCATTATTACTGAACACAGGGCGGGCTTCATGCATTCATCCATATTGCATCCACTATAACCTGACGATTGAAGAAAAATCATTCATAGCCTTCAATTCCAAAATATTCATTCCCAAAATATTACAAGGTGCGTTTGTTACTCATAACCTGACAATTGAAGAAAAATGACTCAGCCTTCTTCTTCTTCTTCTTCCTCCTAATCTGATTGCTTTCCATGCTCCCCATAGCCTTCAATCCTCTGGGCCTCTGCATCAAATACACCAAACTCCCTCAGATCCATTCATTCATCCACTCATTCAACACGCACAACAAGAGCATTCTAAATATATATAATGTAATAGTCTCTCATACATACCTTCTTGTTACTTTTCTTCTCCCTAACTTCATACCTCTCTTGGCACATTCCGTCAACCACGCTCTTGAGCTCAGCAACTGCAACCCCCACAAGCAAATCAATTCCACATTCCTCGTATTTAACCCAAAACAAAAACAACTTTTTTCTCAATTGTGAAAAACGTAATCTTTATTTTAAACGCAACTAAGACTCACCAGTAAGCTTTGTTGGATGATCTATTGATCTTGGCCCTCTTCTTGGGTCTCTGAGGAAGCTTGCATCCCTTTATTCCCAGAAAATCTTCTTCTTTCTCTTTGCTTGACAGCGAGATCTACAATTTCGGCCACACATGGGCTCTCTCCTCTCCGTTGTTCCCATCCACTATAACTTTCCCAATTTTATCCACCACCGCCGACCCTCTCGTCGTGCTCCTCAAATTCCATGTCTAGCTCCACCTTTTTTAATACGGTCCGGAGATGTTTATGGATGCCTGGAACCCATTATGTGTTTCCAATAGAGGGAGGTCTAGGGATGAAGGCGACAAAGATCTAGGGATGAAGGCGATGAAGATTTGGGAAGGAAGGCAACAAACCCGTTAAATGCTCCTGTTATGTGCCTGGAACATAAAGATTTGGGGTTATTTAAGTCGTCCGGCGGTGACGAGAGTGGCAAGGGTCATTCAAGAGAGAAGGGGTGAAGGGTCACTGAAATTTGAGGAAGAAGAAAGCGGCCGGTTAGGATGAGAGGAATATCCAAGATGCAGGTATACAGCTCTCAGTGAAAGAGAATAAGTAGAGGCGGAGAAGGCAACGGGGGAACGGGCTTGTTTGAAGTTAAAATTTCAAACCCTTTAACGTTCGGTCTAAAAGATTGTTCTTTTTACACCGCATCTTTTAAATGCAGTTTGAAAGGGTCATTTTTGGTGCGGTTTAAATTACTATTCTTTTGTACCACACCCTTTACATGTGGTCTAAATGATTTAAAATTTATGCTCTTATTTACAAAAATGCCACTAGACATATTTTTAAAATTTTATCCTCTAAAAGTGGTCTAGAATGGGCGGTCTAGATAAGTATTTTTCTACTAGTGATATTGATGGAAATTGTGTTATAGGGGTCAATCATTATATTATGAGTATTTAATCTTTACATATTTGTTGTGATAAACTATCATTGGATAAATTATAATGATTATACTAAATGCTTATGGCTAGTCATACGAGAGTAAAGATGAAATAAGACCATTATGATTTTGAAATGAAATGTAGGGAGATACTAGGCAAAGTTTTTTTTTTGTACACAAATTTTAGGAAAAGGGGTTGGGCTCACCAACGATCCAAGGGCAAGGCACCTAACTCATGATCCACTGGGGCCTATCCCTGCGGGCACAGGAGCATGTCAAGCAAGCCCTTTAGTTTTGGCCACACAGGTAGATCAACCCAGCTTCACTAAGCTGTGGTGATGCCTCCCCAAGCGCCGCGACTGGAGCCACAACAAAGTGGCACTCCCCATGATCGAACCCTCTCCCTTTAGGTGGGAGAACTAGTCTAATCCTTTCGCCAGTTGGACTCACGGACGATGGATGATACTAGGCAAAGTTAATGGCATTTGTAAGAGCACAAAATGCTGAACTAGCCCATTGTGAGAAATCTCAATGGATTAAGTCATAAGCTTGTTTTAGAAACGACTACGTCATTGTGCCTTTTAACTTAAGATCATCATGAATTTCTACATGAGTCGCTCAGATTTGACCTATCAAAAGTCACTTTTGACTGAGTGATGTGGCTATGTTCGGGTTTGGTGGATTTTATGCAGAGGAATATGAATGGTCAATATAGGATTTATCCCTCACATTAGTAGAGAGATATTGCTGGGCCTCTTGATGAGTGAGTGTGAGAAATGTATGATCAAACTATGATGGAAGGAAAGTTCCATCTCTGTAGTTAGACCACTCAGGGATCGGGAAAACAATGGTCAGGAATAGGAGGATAACAATCTCCATGCATCATCTTTCGTCGAAATATCATGTGACAAAAGGGATATAATGTGGTTGTATGATAAGTGTTGATTTATAGATCTTCATCTGAATTGGATAGTCATACTGTCTTGTTAGATGCCGTTTATGACTTGGGGGCTAATATAGTCACTGGCTTACTACTAACTTCATATGGACCTACAGGGTCGCATACAATGTAACATCCTCAATTTTATGTAACTGAAGATAAGGGCTAACTAGGGGCTACAGAGGAATAGAGGGTTTGGAGAGTCAGATTTTAGAAAGAAAGTAGAGTTTGGATCAAAGTCTCATTTTGGAAATTGGGGGCTAAAGTGATATTTTTGAATTTGGGACCTAAGTGCCATTTATGAAATTTAAGGGCATTTTGGTAATTTTAACCAAAATATCATAAAATGACTATGAGCACTGGAAGGTAGAGAAAACACTTACGTTCAAAGGATATTTACCAAAACATATTATAAGCGATGTCAAACTTAAAAAATAAATTAAATGTAGTTACCTCATGATAAAGCAAATATGTAATACCACAATAATCCAAGTCCAAAGCTCAAGTTACAAAAACACAATTACTCTACACAATTGATTAAATTACACATTAATATAATGCTAATAAAACAAGTATATGTAAATTTAAATAAAACTCATTTTCTTTCCAAACTTTAAGTTCTCCAACAATTACAATTGTAATTCAAATTCTTTATCTTAATCTCCCTTTTATTATCCAATAGTTATATTGCACTTCTTAAAATTATAACTAATATACCAAAAATCCCCAAAGTTTGTTATCTTTAAATCCTAAAAAATCATAAAAATCAAATATCCTTGAACATTTATTAAAATCTCAATTTCTTTCTTCCATAAATCATGTCTTATCCTATAGAATCACTAAAAATATCTCTATTTTTTATTGTATCCAAAAATACCAAATTTTGACATTAAAAGTTTCACCTAAAATTCATATTTTATCATGAACCTCAAATCCCATCCATTCAAAAATTATTATAGGCTATAATGAACTAAAATAAAATATATAATTCAAACATAATTGGTACAAATATCATATATGTCCAAATAATAATTTGATTAAACAGAAAAATTATTTAAAATTCTCAAATCAACCAATAGATAAAACTAAACCGATTAATACCACTCACAACAATTCAAATAAATTTTTTAATACAATTTTCATTAGGCAAACAATCCATACATAGTAATGTTGGGTTTGATTCTAAGAAAAGTTTTTATAAAATAATAAAATAACAAAATCAAAAATCCAAATTGATCAAAATTATCCATTAACATCCCTCGACATTCATACACTTTTGTATTGTCAAAAATCAAAACTTCTCAAAACCCTAACTCTAAAAATTTCCTCTAATTAGAATAAATTACTAGCATATAAAAGATAAAAATTCATAGAACAATTTTTATGAATGAAGTTTAGTGATTAGAGGTAGTTTTGCTTACCAAAATAAACTCTAAAATATGAACTATGGTGGACGTGAACACACATGGACGAACGAATAGAAGGAACAAGAAAATGATGATTCTCTCTCTCTCTCTCTCACATGTTTAAATATATTTTCGGCAAAAATTACACAACCTAACCCAGATGATTAAAATATAACAAAAGGACCCCTCTTTTTTCATTTAATTCTTTCTTCTTTTTTTCATGTATTATAATTTATTTTAAATTTGAAAAATTATATTTAAGTAAATCTATATTACTTAAATAACATAATAATAAATGTCAATTATCATAAAATAAATATTTTCTATTGACAATTTTAAAAATAAAAATTTTAGGATGTTACATTTGTTGTAGATGAAGTCATCATTTTCTCATTTATGTCCCTCTTCGATATCAACAATAGTTGCATTTTCTTGTTCTTGTGGTTTGGGAGTGGTGAGGACATAAGCTACATTTAGAGAACTTCTTCCTCTGCCATCTTAGGAATTTGCATCATTCAAACTTTTCTAACTTCACAAAATTTGTAGTCAACTGCTCTCTGCTAGGGTTTTCTTTTTCCCTCTTTGGTAGGGTTTGTTCTCGCAGTGTCGAGGTGAAGTGTGGAGTCAGTCGGGTAGCCGATTTCTCCTCTTTGGTAGGGTTTGTTTCCTGTTCTTGTGTCGTGGTGAGTGCGGTGTATCGATTGGGTTCCCGGGATTGTATTGCTATTGGGTCGTTTATGAAGATTAGGGCTCCATGGTGGGTCTTTGATGGAGGCAAGAGTAGCGGCAGAGGGGATAATCGATTCGAGGTCTAGGCATGTTTTTGTTCTGGGGAGACAGTCTCCGTGGGGGATCTCCGATGGGTGCCTCCATGGGAGGTAATGATCGAGAAGCTCGACCAAAATCGAGTCATGATCAAGGTTAACGGTGTCGCTCCTAGCAATAAGGTTTGGAAGAGCTTCAGGAGCATTGGGGATGTGCGTTTTGATGCTGATTTGGGAATCCATATCTTGGCTGTAAGAAATCAGACACTCGTAGATGTTATTTATTTCAATGATCCCCTGTTTGTAGCTCTGGAGGAATGTGCTGCTGAGGATGACAAGCTCGAATCCGGGGTCTATGATGGAATTCGAAATGCACAAATTCAGATCTCGGGTGGGGGTCTTCACCGTGAGGCAGAGCAAGGGAGCTCAGTGAAGATGAATTTGAAAGCTAGGGATACGGAGGTAAGTAGACTTTCCAATACTCATAAATTTCATTACAGAGTGGTTTCAGGGTTGAGAAGGGGGGCTGAATTGGTTGGTGGATTCACTTCTGTTAGCATAGTTGATTGTATTGGTGGGTTGAAACCAATTGTTAATAGGGTCATATGTCAAGTTTGTGAGACTTGGTGCAATGTTGGTATGTTCAGAGCACGTTTCAATCCTAGGAGGGTTACACTTATTTTCACTTGGTTGGTTGATTTGATATGGAATGATATTTGGCGGAAAAGAGATGAAATGGAAGTTCATAGTGCACATATTTTGGTTGCTGTTTCTGGTTCTGTAATTAGTTTTAGTGGACTTAAAGTTGTATCTTTTGGGTGGATGGTTGGAGCTTTTGTAGTTTCTAATTTAATGGAATGGCTAAAGTGGATCAACTTAGAATCAGTACTTTGACCTTGTTCAGTGGATCTGTACACGCTGTTCATTTAAGGCGTGACATGTGCATGTTCAGTGTGAAAGGTTACACTGTTCTTATTCAGGCTAAACATGTGTCTGTCCAATGTGTATGTAAACGCTATTCTTCTTTGGGATGGAGTGCTGATTATATTTATCATTATAAGGATGACTGTGTGCTCCTAACTTGTTTGATGTTTTTTGTCCTCCTTGAGATTCTTCCCTC
>JANTPZ010038111.1:0-15326 GCA_025593235.1 Vachellia pachyceras
ATTCCCAGTGTAACCTTACATGTGGTAAGGGGGAGTTATTGTAAAGGTTTCTCAAGTACCTACGGTGCAAACTTGAGTGGGTTCATAAATGCCTGGAAACATTTATGAGGTTTTTCAAGTACCCACCGTGACAAACTTAAAATGGGTTCACAATTGTCTGGGTTGACATTGTGATTGTAATGGTTTTCCAAGTACCTGGTTAAACTTGGATGGTATAGTGGATTGAAAATCTCAGAGGTGCTTTGGGGACTGGATGTAGGTCAGAGAGGGCCGAACCAGGATAAATTATCGTGTGCTTATCCTTCTTTTATCTTCATTATCGTATATTGTTTTTCACGTATACAATCTGTTTTCATACTCCAGTTTTTGATTAACTCATGGTTTGAATTTTGTGATCAACTGATTTGAGTATTTTGACAAATTGAGATTTGAGAAGAAAATTTTTAAGACACCCAATTCACCCCCCTCTTGGGTGATAGCCAGTCTAACAAGTTGGAGAGGTGCCGACGATTTTGAGCATGAAATATGAAGGATTGATAATGAAAATGAACGTGTGGGTTATGATCTATGGAAGTTTTTGACTGGGATGTGACGGTTTTGAGAGGATATAACGGTTGATTGTGAAACTTGGGTGAGAGAACTTGAAACTGAAATGCAGAGGTTAGGGTTTGAGTTTTGGCCGAAAGGGGTTAAATCATCTGAGTTCAGCAGAACTCAATTTTTGGTTATTCCAGAACTCTAGTGTTGACAAAACGTTCATACAACAACAGTTATGGAACTCGGTTTCAATACTATGGAACTCGAGTTCAACACATATAATTATTTTCAGTTCAAGAACTTGAGTTTGAGCTAATCAGGACTCGAGTTTCGTGACCTGAAGATGAAGAGACAGAAATACTTACCAGAACTCGAGTTTTGAGATTTTAAAACTCAAGTTTTACCTGAACTCGTAGACAAAACTTGAAGTTCTGATTTCCAGTTCTCTCTCATACGATGGAACTCAAGTTTGTCTTTCCCAGAACTCGAGTTTTTGCTCTTTATTGAGCTTTTGATCCTTGAACACAGAACTCGAGTTTGCTTTCTAACTGGACTCGAGTTTTGTCACTAACTTCCATCACTTTCTCTTCAAGCAGGGTCTCTTTCTGAGTGATTTTCATAAATAAATTTGAGACCTGTAAAATCCTATAAAAAACTCCAATGCTTAAGTTATTATGGTTAATCATCAAAGCAATATTAAATTAATATTACTTACAGTTCATTGGGATTCACCATCCCCAATTCTCTTATGCTATTTATGAACTACTCCCTAGCCAATGGTTTTGTGAATATGTCAGCTATTTGAAGATGAGTAGGTGTGAACATGACCTTGACATCTTTTCTTTATACATGATCCCAGATGAAATGATGGCGTATATCAATATGCGTAGTCTGAGAATAATGTACTAGATTCTTGGCAAGATTGATAGTGCTAGTATTGTCACATAGGATGGGAATTTCTGTGAAGTTTATTCCCAAATCTTGCAATTGTTGTTTCATCCATAGCACTTGAGCACAACAGTTTGCATCAACAATGTATTCAGTTTCTGTTGAGGATAGTAATATTGTTGATTGCTTCTTGCTGATTTAGGATACCAATGAGCCTCCAAGAAACTGGCACTGACCACTTGTACTCTTTCTATCAATCTTGTAGCCCGCATGGTCAGAATTTGAGTATGCAATTAGCTCCACATTAGTTCCCTTGGGATACCATATTCCAAGATCAATGGTGCCAGCAAGATATCTGAAGATTCTCTTCACGTTTTTAGCATGTGTTTCCTTTGGCGCTGCTTGATAACGTGCACACATCCCAACACTGAATTGAATATCTGACCTGATTGCTGTAAGATAGACTAATGAGCCAATCATTCCTCTATATCACTTGATATCATAATCCTTGCTATTGATGTCAGCATCAAGTAGTGCAATAGAGCTCATAGAGGTATCTGTACTTTTGTACTGGTCCATACCAAACTTCTTCAATAGCTCCTTTAGATACTTCATTTGGCTGATGAAGATGCCATTCTTCCTTTGCTTGATTTGAAGTCCTAAGAAGAAGTTAAGTTCTCCCATCATAGACATCTCGAATTCTGCCTGCATAGTTTTAGCAAACTCTTGGCAAAGATCATTGTTAGTAGCACCAAAAATGATATCATCAACATAAATCTGTACTACTAAAATATCAGACTCAGAATGCTTAGTAAACAAAGTTGTATCCACTTTGCCTCTAACAAAACCTTTCTTGATTAAGAAATTACTTAATCTTTCATACCATGCTCTGGTGCTTGCTTTAAACCATAAAGTGCTTTCTTGAGTTTAAACACATGATCTGGTTTAGAAACATCTTTAAAACCGGGAGGTTGTTCAACATAAACTTCCTCCATAATAAAACCATTTAGAAAAGCACTTTTGACATCCTTTTGAATGAGTTTAAAATCCACTAAGCAAGCAAAGGCAAGTAAAATACGTATTGCTTCTACTCTAGCAATTGGAGCATATGTCTCCTCATAATTAATCCCTTACTCTTGGTTGTAGCCCTTAGCTACCAACCTTGCTTTATTCCTGTCAATGATTTCTGATTCATCAAGTTGTTCCTAAATACCCATTTTGAACAAATGACCGGAAAATCACTTGGTCGGGGTACTAAGTCCCAAACTTGGTATCTTTCAAACTGGTTTAGCTCTTCTTGCATAGTTATAATCCAATCATTCAATTTGTTAAATAAAAGCTAAAAATTGAGCCTCATTTAAAAATCTTTTTCTTGTTTGTACACCCTCATTCACTTCACCAATCACTTGATTGATAGGGTGATTACAGATGTACTTCCAAGCTATTGATTGAGGGGATTAAGGATGTTCATCTAATTGATCATTTTCTAAATCATGTATTGGTTGATCATCAGTTGAACTATCCTTATTCACATTTTCAAAACCTTTTGAAATAATAATTTCTTCATCAAAATTAGGTTTTGTTTGAGGTTCAGTTTCAACAAAAATCACATGCATAAATTCCTCAAATACGCAAGTACATTTGTTAAAGACCCTAAATGCTTTGCTTCTATTAGAATAACCTAGAAATAGACCTTTATCAGATTTAAGATTGAATTTACCGAGATTTTCCTTGCCATTGTTATGAATGAAGCATTTGCTTCCGAACACATGCAGACGAGACAAGTTTGGCTTCCTTCCCTTGAATAGATCATATGGTGTCTTGCCCAAGGTTATTCTGATGTAGGCTCTGTTGGATATGTAACATGCGATGCTAAGAGCATTTGCTTAGAATACTTGGGACACCTTCTTTTCTGTCAGCATTGCCTTTGCTATGTCTGCAAGTGCTCAGTTCTTTCTCTTGACTACTCCATTTTGCTGAGGATTTCTAGGTGCTGAGAAGTTGTGGTTGATCCCCTCATTCTCGCAGTAAGCTTCAAAGTCTCCATTCTCAAACTCTTCTCTATGATCTGTTCTAATGCAGACAATAGACATACCCTTCTCATTTTGGACCTTTTTGGCAAATATAGTAATAATTCAAAAGTTTCACTCTTTGATGCAAGAAATATAGTCCAAGTGAATCTTGAAAAATCATCAACTATAACTAGAGTATAAAGGTTTCCTCCCAAACTTTTAACACTAGTTGGTCCCCTTAAATCCATTGAAGTAGTTCAAGTGGCCTTTGTTGAAATCTCTTTCTTTGATTTAAAAGATGATTTGGTTTATTTGCCCATTTGACATGCATCACAAACTAAATCATTTTTGAAACTTAATCTTGGAAGCCCTTGAACTAATTCATTTTTGATTAAACAGTCAAGTTGATTAATGTTAACATGTGCTAAATGTTTATGCCACAATCAGCTTTCATTGCTTGACTAATTAAACAAGAGTTAGTAAAAGCATTATCTAAATCAATAGTATAGCAGTTACCATCCCTTGGCGTCCTGAGTTGAATGTTTAACTTCTCCTTATTGATGGGAAGATCCTTCTTGTTGATGATGAGGCATTATTAAGAATAAAAAATCACCCAGTTGTCCTTATCAGCACTTTAACTCACGCTTAGTAGATTGTGAGATAATCCTTCCACGTGATAAACATCCTTTACCGGTACTCCATTTGCATTGTTGACTTCACCAACACCAACAATTCTACTGGTTTGGTTACCTCCAAAGCTCATTTTTCCTCCTTTTTTTGCTTTAAGACTGACAAAGTTGTTTTTGTCACCTGTCATGTGTCTTGAGCATCCACTATCAATATACCACTTGCTTGACTTAGATGTCCTGAGACAAACCTACAAAAGAATCATTTAATTGTCTTAGGTATCCAAGTCTTATTGGGTCCTTTTCAGTTAGCACTAGCACCTTCAGAACATAAGTTCCCTTAGGTACCCACTTATAAGTTCCTAGGACTTTCTTTTTCCTAAAATAACATGATGTTATTCTATGCCCCTTTATATTACAATAATTACAGATTGAAAATGGTTCAGATGCATGCACATATCTTTGGAAAAATTTTAGATAACTTTTGTTTCCATTTTTCTTCTTTCCCTTTTGAAAATTGTCTGTAGGATCATAACTTATGCCACTTTTTATCATTTGTAACTCTTTGGTTTGTTAAAATCACGTGTAAAATTTCACTGCCCTTTGTGAATTTCTCAAGAGATTTTGTTAATATGTCATTTTCAATTTTCAAAATTTCACATTTGGAACAAACAGGTATAGTGACAGTATCAACGAATGGTTTTTCAATAAGTTTTTCCAACTCTTTAACTTTCTTTCTGAGAAAAGAGAATTCTTTGGCAAATTTTAATAATTCATCATGCATTTCATCATATTCAGCTCTCAGTTCATCATAGCTGGGTTCATTGAGTATTACCTCCTCTGTCTCTTAATCTTCTTGTGCTACCAAACAGAGATTGACCTCTTCTTCTGCCTTACTTTCCTCGTCAGATGAGTTGTCACCCTGATTCGACTAAGCCACAAATTATAAAATTTTGTCGTTGTCAAGTCCTTGAAAATGGATCAAAAAGACTTGTGATTTCCAAGGCTTGCACAAGGTGCAACCCTAGGGTCGTTCTCTCCGGAGTTATTTGTGTACCACTATTTACTAGCTTGCGATGAGGTTCGCTTTGCAAATTAAATCCATTTTTTTGATTCAAAATTTCTATCTACCTAAAGCTAATTACAAAAACAAAACTTCTTTTTGGTATTTTTGATTTAGAGAAAGCAGTGAAAACATAATTGAATTGTAAAGTATGGATAATGAAGTTCCTCTTGAAAATGAATCAAACCGTCATAGCTCATAAAAGATTAGGGAAAGTATTAGTTTTTGGACTAAGTTTTGTAATTAAAACCCCAACAACTCGCTGGGTCAGGTATTCCATGTAATGAACTCCATTCCATGAAACCCTTTAAAAACACTTAGTGTGTGTACGGAAGTCGCAAAGTAAAAAATCCAACTCAACCCACTATTGTCTCTAAAATCAAGCACAACTAGGAAGATAGAAGAGAACAATAATGATTTCATTGAATAGGTAGAAATGTGACTTCATTCTACCACGTCAAACACAAAACAAGTTCGATACATAAATAATCCATGTTTGGCTCGACCGAGACCAAGCATTTACATACAAACTACAAGTCCTAACTTAGAAACTATGTAATCAATATTATAAATGCAGATTGAAAACTAATACTCCCCTTTTGGTACTTTGAACTTAGGCTATCTTCATCTCCAAGAGAAAAGGGGATGCTCAGCTACTCATATGGCGTGAAATCAGACTCCGCATGGAAGATTGAAGCATTATGGATGGATTTTGGGATTAAAATGGAATGAGCTTAGGGTATGAGTAGAGAGAAAAGATAAAAAGATGAATGGGATGTGTTCTCTGCCTCCTCCTTCTCATTCTCTCTCGAAACTTACCCTAATTAGGTCATATTAACCGTCCAGGGTCAGATTCAAAAAAGCGGGTCCTAGTTATTTTCCATTTGGAGCGTAATCTGGTGCTGATGTGCGATATTCGCCACGGTGAACATGAGGTTTCACCGCGGCGAACCTCTCTCGAGAGTTCTTTGTTGGCTTGATTGAACTTTGGCCGTGGTGAACTTTGGATTGCGCCGTGGTGAACTTTCCAGAGCTGCTTTCACATGATCTTTTTCAGAGTTCCTGAAATGAAATAGCCAATATTTGAAGTACCAATTGCTCATGATGGAATTTAAGCACTATTATATCATTATTCATGGCAGACGCACCCGAAATCACACTAATCCAAATCAACAACTCTAAATCTTCAATTAAGCACGAGAAAGGGTAATATAGGGCTAAAATTGAATTAAAAACTCTAGAAATTCAAGTATAAAGGTGGTATAAATAAATCTCAATCACACCCCATATGCCAGAGACGTACACCTTTTTCTTTTTGAAATATTTGAATTTCTTTTTCTCCTTCTCCTTTTCTTTGTTCTGGTTGGCAAGCTGCAGGCAATCAACACGAACATTACCAGGTTTATTGCACTCATAGCAAATGACCTTGCTAGAACCTCCTTTCTGTGGTCTTCGGAAGTTTTGGTCTCTTCTGTACATTCATCTGAATTTGTGGATAACCATTAGCAATTCTTCATCTTCTACATCTTCTTCCTCATCTTCCTCTATTTCAAGCTCTCTTTCCTTTTTCTTTCACCGTTTTGAGTGCAAGCCCCTTTTTCTTCTTCTCTTCAATGTTAGACAGCTCTTTCTTAAACTTTTGCTTGCTCTCATATTCAGCAAGGCTGCCAAACAGTGTTGCCACAGACGTCATCGATTCTCCATGGGATTCCTCAATTGCTGTTACCTTAGCCTCCCATTTGTTTGATAGTACGTTGAGAATTTTTCTTACTTGGGAGCATTGATCGTATGTTTTCCTGAGAGCAGCCAGTTTGTTGATGAGGTGTGTATGATGCATTTGGAACTCTACTATCGTCTCCTCATCATTTATTCTGAGTAAGTCATACTCAGTGGTTAGCATGTTAACTCTGCTTTCTTTTACTACTTCGGTGCCTTCGTAAGCTATCTCCAACGCTTCCCACATGTGTTTTACAGAAGGTGTGGCACTCATATATTTGCAGTTTATGGTCTGGATAATCTATTTCTTCATAATCTTTTTGGCTCTATGGGCTGGTTTTTCATATGAGGATACCACCCAAAAACTTAAGGACATTGAGGCTAAAATTTTATCAAAAAGGAATGAGCTACGGCAATTTGAAATAGAGTATAGAAAGGTTATTATCAGCTTTAATCATTGATGGTCTAAAGTATATTCTGGCTCTCAAAGTTGAAATATTATTTTTGTTGTCTCTTTTGTAGGCATGGCACACTATCAAGAATTGACTGAAAGATACACCAAAGAAAAGCAAGCAGTATGTTCTCATATCCTAAGCTACTATTACTACTTAATATGCAATTGACTCTGAATATGTATGCATTTACATTTAGTGTACTATCAATTTTCACTTGGCTTAATATGTAATAGGTTTGAAATTAATTTTTGTCTGATTTACTTGTAAGAATCGGGTTTCAGTCTGATAAAAAGATGGCACTATTATATATTGTTATCGCAGATGGATGTTTTTGTGTATAGATACTGTTTATAAGCTATTAAAGGAATAGATGACCCAATAGGAAAAATGAAAAATAAAACCCATTTAAAGTATGATTTTCTGTGAGATGATTCTTGAAATCAAAGTCTAACATGAGTTCCCATGCAAGTACATAGGGACCACTGTTAATTTTCATATAAACATGGAGAGGAATCTTAGTTATGGTGCTGAAAATGTGGTCAAAGTTTCTCTAGAGTGGTTGTGCGATGCACCAAATAAGCAAGGTTATGTTGTTATGCTAGACGGAAGTTTTTCTTTGACTTGCAAATTCTAAAAGACTTCTGAAAACGTAGTGATACTGTGAATAATAATGCTGAAAATCCTTCTAGTGTTGAAAATACTTATAGTCAGCAATTATCAAAATTCAGTTATAGTTCTGGTTTAAATGTAGGTTTGTTTCACTGTTTCATGAAGTAACTTTTTCCCACTTTCATAATTTTATGGATCCTTTTGATGAAATGGCAATGGGAGTTAGATATGAAATAGTTGTGTAGTTGTCAACAAGAAAAGTACAAATTGTTGGAAATTATGCCCTAGGGCTAATCATTGTATTTCGCACATTATTTATTTTAATGTATTTTCTTCATTTAATTATCATATGTTTTGTATGTTTATTATAATATTGCATCCATAGATAACTTTGAATATTGTCTTAAATATCCTTGGTTGGTTGTCTATGCGGGAGCATAGATAAGATAAGATCAGTATGACTTTAATGAGGTATGGAGATACGAGTCAAAGTCATAAGCACTTGTAAGAGTACAAGGTGCTGCATCGACCTGCTATGAGAAAGCTACATGGATTAAGTCATTAGCTTATCTCATATGTAATCATGTCACAATGCCCTTTGACCTAAGATCATCATGGATTCCTACATGAAAGTCACTAAGCTTTGACCGAGTCAAAGGTCACCTTTGACCAAGTGACGATAAAGGCTATAATCGAGCTTAAGGGTTTTCATGTGGAGGACTGTGAGTTATCAAGATGAAATTTGTCCCTCACATTAGTTGAGAGATATTACTGGGCCCCTCAATGAGTGAGTCTAAGAAATGTAGGCCATACTGTAACGAAAATGGGTTTTCGTTTCTTTGATCAAACTACTCAGGGATCGAGAAAGTAATGGTCGGGAATAGGAGGATGACATTATCTATGCCTCATCCTTGGCCGAGATATCGTGTAACAAAAGGGACGTGATGTGATTGCATGAAAGGTTGCGTCGTGTTAACCCATATGATTTGGGTAGTCGTAATATCTTGCTAAAGACCGCCTGTGATTTGTGGGCTAATGTTGAGTTTAGCCCACTGCCAACTTCTTATGGGCCTAGAGGGTCGCACGCAAGAATAGTCCAACAAGAGCTTTAATTCTAGGGTATATTCGAATTATATATATGAATTCGAAATGACAATAACATTATATGTTAGTATTTAATTTATTTGATAAATTAAATAGCTAACATTAATATTTGATTTAATTTATAAAGATAAATTAAATTCGTTGGCTCACTATTTGGATTAATTATATGGATATGATTTAATCAAATCAGATTAATTCAAATCAGAATTGAAAAATTCGAATTTCACATTTTGAATTTCAAATTTCGAGATTAATAAAGATTAATCTTGAATATCTTTTGAATTTCAAATTTCGAATTTCAAGATTAATATAGATTGATCTTGAATATCTTTTGCATTTTGAATTTTGAATTCCAAGATTAATATAGATTGATCTTGATTATCTTTTTGAAATTCAAATTTCAAGATTAATAAAGATTAATCTTAAATATCCTTTTGAAAATTCGAATTTTAAGATTAATAAAGATTAATCTTGAATATATTTTTGATATTCGAATTTCAAGATTAATAAAGATTAATCTTGGATATCTTTTCAGATCTAAATTCGAATTTTAAAGATTAATTAAAGATTAATCTCATATTCTAGAGGCTCTCCATGAGTTCTACAAATATTAGGATTTATGAGCAAGAGAAGTATAAGAAATTCATATCTGACTATGAGACATCAGAAACCTTAGAGGGAGAGTGAGATGTGAGAGGCGACCAAAGAAACGTCGGCTCCTCGTGATCGAAATCAAGAACGCAAAAGGTCGTGGAACCTGAAGAGATCTAAACGCAAGAAATGCTTCGGATTCAAAACGCAAAAGGTACGGCTCTATCTCCTTGATCTAAACGCCTTTACAGATCCGTATTTGGGATTAGAAAATTTTAAATTCCGCTGCGTGTATATTCTAATCTCAACAATGGTATCAGAGCTGGGTCAATTGTGCGTTTAGATCGAGTTCATATGATTGGCATAATATATGATGTATGTTGATGGATGCATTTTTGAATTGATATGTGCGTTTTGACTAAGAACATGATATATATGATATATGGGTTCTTGGATTCTTGAAAAGCATGATAATTTAGGATATATTGTATGTGTTTTCAAATCTATATATGATACATGATGTATGCGTTTTCGAATCTGCATATGTCGTATTGGTTACGAGTTCATATGCCCGATGTATTTTATATGAATGTGTTCATGTGTACATACGGTTTTGGCTACGGATTTGCATATGATGTGAATCTAGAATACATGTGATGTATGATATGCCTTTTCCCTTGAAAAGCATGATATATAATATATGTTCTTGTTTATTATAGATATGATTTATGTCAGATTCATGAGAGATATTAGTTATCATCTCTCATGTTACCTTTGATATTAAGATGAGTTATTGATATGAGTTGTTATCTCTTTAGCAAATTACATAATTATTTTTTTGAGCAAAAAAGTACATAATTAACCGTGAATATATTATGTGGTTAAATTTGTTTAGGAGAATACATTTGATCATGGGAAATTATCTCTCATAGTGTATGAGTTGTAATCTCTCATATTGTTCTTTTCATAATAAATGGGATCTCATTCTTAAATCATTTATTAGTTAATTTTATTATAGAGGTCATCTCATGGCTTGAGATGATAAGTTCAGTGAATCATACTATATCATATTTTATGCTTCTTATGATTAGATCATACGATGCATATTATTATATATATGTATATATATTTGTATGAAATACAAACTGCGTTATACACATATAAACCAGTTAATTTAAAAAAAATCCTCACAATTCAATCTTTAGTCATAATGCCGTAAATTAATGAATAATCGTCAAAACCTCGATCGCTCAGTTGTTGGTTCCACCAAAGTGGATGCATTTGAGTTATCTTGGAGAAGCAATTGTGAGTAATGGTGCTACTCACACAATTCATTATTGTCTTGACTTAATTGAGATTATCAAAACAGTTTTGGATCTCAAGGCATTATATGGGATTAAACATGTTGGGTCATATGATGACTGAATCCCATAAAATCTAAGAGTACATATGATGTAATTGGTAAAGGGTTACCTACCTAAATAACTTAAATTTAAGGTCTTGCCAAAGTGGAGTTAAATTTAAGTGAAATATGGGTCTTAACCCACTAATAATATTGAGGATTATTGATTTAGTGGGAGATTAATAATCTATTTTGCATATTTTGAATTATAGAATCATATATACTAGTAAATCGATGCACTATCACTACAATTAGTCCTTGATAAGGATAAACTCAATACGACAAACTTTCTTGACTGGTTCAGGAACTTGAGAATTGTTCTCAAAAGGGAAAAGGAAAGGCAAGGGCAAAGGAAATGGTAGTGACTCAGCTGGTAAGACCGAAGGGCCAAATAAACCTGAAATTAAGTCCACACCTAAGAAGGCAAAGCCTCTAAAGGAAGAAGAATTGTATGTATTTTTCTCCATTTAATTATCATATGTTTTGAATGTTTATTATGATAATTGCATCTGTGACACTCCTTAACTTAACTTTTAGCTTCATTTTATATTGATTTGAAACCAAAGGGAAGCCTCAATTTGACTAAAGGGTCTAAAAGAATTAATTTGAAAACTTTCAACTTTTGAAAGTTACTATTCACTGTTTTTCGGACCAACTTTGAAAATTCATAACTAATTCTAGAAAAATCATAATTGAGTGCTTCCAATTTCTATTTGAATCTTGTAAGTTCCTTTATAAGGAAAAAATACTCATTGAGTCACTAGCTTGCCCAATTGATACAGTTTAATTCGTGAAAATGCACTGTTCATTTGGTCATTTTTCTATTTTCCCAGGTTTTTCATTGATTTTCTTCAAACTTTAGAACATCATAACTTTCTGTACAACACTCAAAATTCAGTTTTCTTTGGCTTGTTTTAAATATTGCAATGTAAACTATTTTTCTATAAAATTTCATCTCATTTGGAGTCCATTTACTCTATTTCCCGGCAGGTCAAAGTTAGAGTTTGACCAACTTCACTTTGATAAAAAGTCAAACTTATCATTTTGAAACTTCACCATTTAAAACCCTAACTTCTAAACCTCTTTTAGTCATGCTTGATCATGCAAATGGGAGTCCCTTACTATCACATATTAACCAAACATACCAAGGTTCATCACACATTACTTAACATATGAAAGTCTTAAAATGTCATAAGATTTACAACATATGTTCATATACATAACCATGTAAATTCCTTGCTTCATGCATCATGTATTTTCTCCTTACCCTTGGAAGAACTTGTACCTAAAAATGGTTAGTGGTGGAGGGTGAGATTCGAGGAATCCCAGTAGCAAACATTACAAACAATGCATGTAGATAGGATGAATGCTAGTGCATGATATGCTTGCCTTACATAGGCTCATGTTCACATAATGATATGCTGCATGCTCAATGTTTCGTGAAATGTACTTATGGCCATAGTAAAAACAGAAACAAAGCTTCATTCATTCATACATGCTTCACATAATCTAGCAAAGCAATACAACAAATCGATGCACAACATAAACATCACATACATACAAGTAAGTAAGTTAGACTTTGCCTCCTCCTCTTGTACCTTGATCTTCTAACCATAGCTTTTTCTTTGTCACTTTATAGCCCTAGATAAGTAATGATATTATTAGAGTCATGAAAATTGAATGCCCAATGGGCCACATTAGCCCTAAAGTCTTACTTTCACCTTTGGAGTTCCTACAAATTACATTTGGTCACTTTCTTTCTTAAATTCGCATGGTAACCAAGAGCTGTCAACATTTTGACCAAACTTTGAAACATCATAATTAATTCTATAGAAATCCAGTTGGGGTGGTTTAACTTTCTATGTGAAGTTCTTTAAGTCCTCATTACATAAAAAATATTATCTGTTGTCATTTATGCACCTAGAATTCCAGAATTCACATGCACTTGTAAGAGTACAAGGTGCTGGACCGACCCGCTATGAGAAAGCTACATGGATTAAGTCATTAGCTTATCTCATATGTGATCACGTCACAATGCCCTTTGACCTGAGATCATCATGGATTCCTGCATGAAAGTCACTAAGCTTTGACCTGGTCAAAAGTCACCTTTGACCGGGTGATGATAAAGGCTATAATTGGGCTTAAGGGTTTTCATGTGGAGGAATATGAGTGATCAAGATGGGATTTGTCCCTCACATTAGTCGAGAGATATTTCTGGGCCCCTCGATGAGTGAGTCTAAGAAATGTATGGCCATACTATAACGAAAAAGGAGTTTTCATTTTCTCTGATCATACTACTCAGAGATCGAGAAAGTACTGGTCGGGAATAGGAGGATGACATCATCTATGCCTCATCCTTGACCGAGATATCGCGTGACAAAAGGGACATGATGTGGTTGCATAAAAGGTTATGTCGTGTTAACAATCCCCATATGATTTGGGCAGTGGTAATGTCTTGCTAGAGACCACTTGCGACTTGTGGGCTTATGGTGAGATTAGCCCACTGCCAACTTTATATGGGCCTACATGGTCGCACACAAGAACATTCCAACATAAGCTTTATTTCTAGGGTTTATTCAAATTTTAAATATATATATATATGTTGAAATTCGAAATTGCACAATTTTATGTAAATAATATTTGTGTGTTAGTTTAATATTTAATTTATTTGATAAATTAAATAACTAGCATTGATTTAATTTATAAAGATAAATTAAATTCATTAGCTCAATATTTGGATTAATTAAATGGATATGATTTGATCAGATCAATTTAATCCAAATTAAGATTGTAGAATTCGAATTTCACATTTTGAATTTCAAATTTTGAATTTCAAGATTAGATCTTGAATATTGGAATTGCAAGATTAGATATTGAATATCCTTTTTGAATTTCAAATTTCAAGATTAGATCTTGAATGTTGGAATTACAAGATTAGATCTTGAATATCCTTTTGAATTTCGAATTTCAAGATTAGATCTTGAATGTTGGAATTGCAAGATTAGATCTTGAATATCCTTTTGAAATTCAAATTTCAAGATTAGATCTTGAATATCCTTTTGAAATTCAAATTTAAAATTAGATCTTAAATATCCTTTTGAAATTTCGGATTGCAAGACTAGATCTTGAATATCCTCTGAAATTTCAAATTGTAAGATTGGATCTTGAATATCCTTTTGAAATTTCGGATTGTAAGATTAGATCTTAAATATCCTTTCAAATTTCGAATTGCAAGATTAGATCTTGAAATTCAAATTCGGATTTTTTAAAGATTAATAAAAGATTAATCTTAAATTATGATGCACTCCTTGAGCTTTATAAATATGAGTACTCATGAACAGAAGAGGCATCCCATTCTAAATTTGAATTCGCTCTTGAGCCACGAAACCCTAGAGAGAGAGTGAAACAAAGAGGCGCTAGCTCGCTGCTATTGTTGGAGACTGTTCGCATGGATACCGGTAGAGGGAGGCGATTGAAAGAACATCGGCTCCTCGTGATCGGAAGCAAGAGCGCGGAAGGTTGTGGAATCTGAAGAGATCCAGACATAAAGGAAGGGACAATTTTGAAACGCAAAAGGTACGCCTTCATCTGCTCGATCTAAATGCCTTTGACAGATCCATATTTATGATTAGAAAATTTTAAATTCCGCTGCGTGTACGTTCTAATTCCAACAGTGGTATCAGAGCTAGGTTAATTGTGCGTTTAGATTGAGTTTGTATGATTAACATGAGATGTATGCTTTCTTAAGTTCACATGTGCGTTATGACTAAGAATATGATGAAGCATGTATGAATGATGTATGTGATACATAACATACGTGTTTCTAATTATGTATATGATGTATGCATTTTCGAATATGTTCGTGTGAAGGGGTATATGTTCGTATACATATGATGTATACACAAGTGCGGTCTTCAAAACGTTCGTATATGATGTGAATCTGGAATACATATGATGTATTGTTTTGGTCACGGGTTTATGCTCTATTGTTTGTCCGAGACCGCCGCGGGGGCGCTGCCCCTCGACCCCGTATGCGTAGTGTAACACTCCTTATTTTCTCTTATAAACATCATATTAGATCACTAATGAACCACTTTAGGGCCTTGGAGAACTTAAATTGACCAAAGAAGTGAACTTGAAATTTTCAAAAACGTGTACTGTTCATTTGGTCAATTTCCAGATTTCTGGCCCAACTTTGAAAAATCATAACTAATTCTAGAAAAATCCAAATTGAGTGGTTCAAATTTCTATTTGAAGCTTATTAAGTGATCTATAAGGGAAAAATACTCACTAGTTCCAAAACTTGCCCAATAGATACAGTTA
>JANTPZ010038112.1:0-19740 GCA_025593235.1 Vachellia pachyceras
CAACCCGTCGGGCTAACCCGTCATGGGTTTGACCCATATGGGTTCGGGCCAAAATACCCGTATCAAAATGGGCCTCATTTTTCAAAACCCAACCCACCATGGTTATGGGTTGGGCGGGTTTAGCCCGTGGGTAAAACCCGTATTACCGGCTCTACTCTATTCTAAAGAGTCCGATGCCTCATCAATTACTCTTGATGGAATATGTCCAGGTGAGTTTACAGATTTTAAAAAAAAGTTTAGAAGATAATTTATAGATTTCAATTTTTTTATAAAATTTAAGATAATTTTATCTTAACTTACGTGTACCGTTAAAAAAAGTTCTTTTTAAACATGCAAATTGGTAGCTCACGATAATGTCTTCCGGCATTTTGAACTGTACTAGATAAATTGTTTGGGTTAAATTTATTCCTTAAAAACCTAAATTATTTTGCATTTACAAGTAGCAATATATCGTATTTGTACTTTATTTTGTCGGATTTTGTGGAATTTAAATTTATAAAAGAATACTTTACTTACTTGATTCATTTTACATAAAAATATTACACTATATACAAATGTTTTTATATATTTTAATTAAAAATATCATCTTAATCATGACCCGCTTAATTCTAGATTGACCATGATTTGAAAAACTAATTCTTAAACCTTTCCAATCAGTTTATTAACCAATCTAATTTTCAATATTCTGCTTTCATCTACCCAGTCAACAGTTTTCATATAAACAGCTTATATGCATGTACGGGAGACGGGCAAGGCAAAAGAAATTTGAAGCCTGGCAACTCGTTCTTAATCTTATACACAATTTGAGATAAAACTACTCTCACATGTTTATCGTTAAATCTGTAAAATCGTTCTCCCAAGATGGTAACATATTATATACGCATATATATACATATATATATATACAACATATGTCCATAATTATTTTATATTAGTTATCATTAAAATAAAAGAACTACTAATCTTGCTCTCAAATATCGAAGCATATGTATGCCTATTTTTTTATGTGAACGAGGTAGATGTTTTATACCTCACATTGCATTTGTTTAACTATATACTCTATCTAACTCAGCATTTGTCTCTACGATGTCTATAGTTTAATACACACTTACACAAGAACAACGTATCATTTTTATTTTCATCATATCAATATTTACTGAGTTCTGCAACTATTTTCAATCCTGTAATATTATTTTTTCCCCTGAGCATGAGCATTATTCTATTTAAAACAATATTATTTAAAGTGTTGTTGGTACTAAAGGTAGACATCTTTCTTAAGTTAAAATTTGAACTTGCATTATGGAAGATCAATCTCTTAAGTTGGATTCAATCTTGTTGGATTCAATCTGGTTCAATATCACGAGCTGCAGATGAATGCCTAATTATTAGATCGGTCATTAGTTTATTAGTGAATCCAAATTTATTTTTAGCCTTTTAGGAAAGAAATTATAACGATGATTTAATTCTTTGCAAACCAGGAATCAGCCAAGTGAATAATGGGCTTGTTTGGATAGTCCGTTAGAAGAACGGACACAGATTTTAAAGTAAATATATGAGATGAATTTTATCTCGATAAGCGTATAAATGACTTTTGGGGAGGCAAACGACCTCCCCAAACAAGCCCATTAATATGATGAGAACCGTAGTAAACGTTTTATTACCCACTTCTATTATATATCATATAAGATATGAATAATCAAAGTATATTAAAAGGTGGTTAAAATTGATTAAAAATTTTAAAAAATTATTTTTTAAAAATATCCTTATTTATGTGAGAAAGAGAGTGGTGAATGAGAGAAAATGATCATGACGGTGGAAACAATTCTCAATAAAAAATATCTTAAGTGTAATATTACTGAAATTTGACTCAATAATACACATAAATTAAAGTTAACCAAATCAATTCATATAAATTTGAAGATGAACACAGGTATATAATAATAGCTTCGTTTGGATAGCCCGTTGGGAAAACGAACATAGATTCTAAGGCAGTTTATGTAAAAGGAAAAGTGTCTCGGTAAGTGCACCCGTTGTGCAAACGGACAAAACAAACAGAGCCATTTAAGCTAATTTGAATTTATGAGCGGCAATAACCCATAATAGATGAACAGTAATGATAGCTTGTTTACGTTCCTAACTCATTATTGAGATTTGTCTCGCCATTGAATCCACTCATCTCTTTCAAAAATAAGAAAAATTATGAGGAATTTAATTATTGGATTCATAATGTGTTTGTTTGGTAAAGTTTAACTTCTCTCCAAAAGTATGTTCAACAGTATTTTTTCATAAAATAAGATAATCCCCTACGTATATTTACCTTCAATTAGTAAAATTACTTCTCTACCCACACATTAATAATATGGAAATGAATTCGTGGTAGTAGTAATAAATATACGAATAAATAAAAAGGAGATTTAAGAAAAACAAAAGTGGAAAGGGCATTGAATAATGTAGAGAGGAGAGAGAGATGTGTAAGGACTAGGGAAGGATATACGTTTGGTCAAATGAGAGGTGGAAGACCTTAATAAATGAAGGTGTCATAGTGGGGAGTGCTCAGATAAGAGAGAGAGAGAGAGGAAAAAAATGAAGTTTTCAGAGACAGTACACATTGGTGGGCTGTCTTCCTGCCATTAAACCTCCCTATCTCCCTATATCTCCCTATCTCCCTCACAGATTTCATTTTCATTTTCTTATTATTCCATCTCAGCTTTTCTCTCCCATTTTGTTTCTGGGTTTTTTCATTTTCGCCTCTCTCTCTAGAAACGACAACAATTCTGGAAGCTCCTCCTCTATAAATAGGAGAGGGCCTGATTCACATAGCCACTAGGGTTTTCAGTTTTCACACCCCCAGACTAGATAGAAGAAGTAATCAAAACCCCAAAAAAGTTAGAAAATACTGGCCATCTCTATCCCATCTGGTCCATCTTGCAAGCTAAAGCAAAAGGAAAGAGCGGTTTCAATTCTTCATTAATATCCTCAGCTGCGGAGAGAAAGAGAGAGGTTGAAGAAGCAAAGGAATTAGGCGAAGATAGAGAGAGAAAGAGAGGGGAATCATCAGAATCAGAGGTGGGTGATTGAGTGGTGTTAATAATTCTCAAGTGTTGCATATAGGAATTGGAGTGATTGATTATCAATCAATTGTATTGGTGAGAGAGAAGAGAGTGAGATGACGAATGAGAGTGGTATGAAGCCTGCATGGCTAGAGAGACTCATGGCGGAGACATTCTTTGGTGGGTGTGGGGTCCACCAGAATCTCAGGAAGAACGAGAAGAACGTCTTTTGCTTGCACTGTTGCCTTAGCATCTGCCCCCACTGCCTCCCTTCTCACCCCTCCCATCCTCTTCTCCAGGTATTCCCCCCCCAACCCTTCATCTTACTCTTCTCAATTCCTCTCTTTAATCTTCCTGTCTCTGTGTTTCTCTCTCTTTCTTCTGCTTAATTTCCCCTAATTCCTTGGTTTCCCATCAATTTTTAATTCCCTCATGTGATTGCGTTTTGCCTGTGTTCTAATTTGATTCTCATCATCAGCCTGTGTTCTTTTTTCTGTGCTGGAAGCTTGAATTAAGATGCAGCTTTGTGTGTGTCTCTGAGTTCATGTTCTTGCTCAAGATTCTCTGATTTTCGTTATCAGCCGGATCTATCTCTGTTGTGTTTTTTGATCTTGCCTCGCATGCAGTTAATTAACCTTGTGGGGGATTATTTGTGTGCTTCTTGCTGGTTTAATTTCTCTTTGAATGGCTGGAGATGGATGAAGAAGATGGATGGTTCAATAATTAAAGCTTCTCTCTAACTTGTACTGAGAAATTGGGGTGTGAATTCTAAGAGAAATTAAAGGACTGGGGGGAAGAGTCATACTACTACATATAGATACAGATACAGTACCCAATCTCAAAGATTCTTGGATGAATTAAATCAGTAATTGTTTCTGGTAGATTCTCTTTCTCTACTTTTAGGATTTGGGGTACCTCAGGGAATATTTCATTTTTTGTCTTCTCAGGATGGGAAGACAGAAAGAAAGAAACTTGGTGGGGTTATAAATATAGATAGACAATCAAACTGCTACCTCTTGCCCTCCTCACCCCTAATTAAGATGAATATATCTAATCTATGAATATTAAAGAACTTGATTATGCCATTAATTTATAATAATAAATGCAAGCTGATTTTCCATAATTATCCTGTTTAATCATCTTTAACTACCCTCCATGAGTATTGTTTACTACATGCAATCAATCAATGTTGATATTTTTTGGGAAAAAATATAAATTTAGAAGAAAAAATGAACTGTGATGTTAGAGTAAAGCATTGAGTATGTAATTGTAATTTAAGACATGTTGTTTAGATTAGTGTTATAAAAGCATTTTATATTCTTACCTGTGCAGGTTTGGAAACACCGTTCCCCTACGGTATACGTAAGTCGAGACAAGACCATCTTGAAATCTATAAAAACAATCTTGAAAACAGTAAAACCATATTGAAATCCGTAAAATACTTCAGAATCTTTAAACTCATTTCTCTCAACGGAATTCCTAAACACATCCTATAAATTGCATTGGAAAATTAGTTTTTGGTTGAAAGAAGTGTGAAATGGTGAGAGTAATACACAGACAAATACACACATATGAAAGTGATGAGTTTGTTGGAGTGGTTTGGTGGGAAGGGGATCATGAAGAAGGATGGGGTGTTTGATTGGCAGTTTTTGTGTTTTGGTTTGTTTGCCATTAATGGAAGATCTCCCTTTTTATCCATTTCTACCTGCAAAGGTTTCTCAGCTGTTCCTTTCAGTTGAAAACGAAAGTTTGACCATTTATCTTCTTCCTCCCCTCCAATCCCCCCACTCCATTTATTGCTATTTCCCCATATCCCCCACATTCATTGTTTCCATCAAATGAATAAAATCAAAATTACACTTCCATGTTAAATAAGAGTTAAAATGTAAATTTGTTCTAAAAGTTTTCTATTTTAGGAGCAATGTTATTACCAAAGTTTGTTTCCAAGGCTTCTCACTGTGACCAATGTTATCTCTTTTCTTTTTTGAAGAGTAACGTTGTCCTGTAAATTTCAAAACAGATCATTGTTGTCCAATTCTATTAAAAATTTGACGTTAATAAATAACATTTTAATTGATGTGAGAAAACGTTCTATTTTAAAACTTTTAGAGTAATAATTTTCATTTTTCTTTAAATAATTCATATGGTTTGAATGTTAACTTCTCCGCTTTTGTAAATTAAAAATGTTTTCGAAAAATATTACCTGAGTAAATTTATTGTCTAAGGAATACCGGATTCATTTATGTCATGTTTGGTATGGTGGAATTGGGAATGGAATTCATTTTCTATGTTTGATATGGTGGAATTGAGGGTGGAATTAGAAATGGAAATGGAATTCAATTACAGTGTATTAAATGAGCCATTAGATTCCTTGGCATAGGTGTGGGGTCAAATGGTGAGAGATTGAATGAAGTTCTTGTTCTTCAATTTCATTCTCTCTCTAATAATATCTTCGGATCTAAAATAGATTTGATGTTTATCCTATTTTTTCCTATCTATGTGATGCACATAGAATTTTAATTTTTTTTCCATTATCTTTGTTTTGGTGATAGCATTTAGTGGATTTTTTTAATTCATGAATTGCAAATAATTGTTCAAATAAAGTTCTTCAAACATGTGTCCTTGGTATAAGAGGAAGGTGATTTTTTTTAAGAAAGTTAATTAATTATTATAGTAAGCATTTTTTAAACTATAAGCATTTTTTGAACTAATTTTCTTAGTTAGAAATTAATAAAAGTATTTTATTATTGATATTATAATTAATTTATTTAACTAGCTATTGAAGTTAGTACCATGCAAGTATAGTTTTTAAATTAGGATAAAAAATCTGAAATTACTTTTTTATCCATGAGTTGAAAATCATACATAATTATTATGGAAAAATATTTTTATACTATATATTCGCATTTAAAACGAACGAGACTTTAGTACTTGTGCTCAACATTAATTACTGCTACGGTACACATGAACTATTTGCATCAAAATAAGAACTTTGGCTTGGAAAAAAAAGGAACTTTGGGAATTAAAAAGGTTGGAAATTAAATTGGATTTTTTTAAATAATTTGACCATACAATTAGAGTGTCTATTTACAGCTGGCGCTAACTAATCCTTTTTTCTGGTTTGGGTTTTGGTTTTTTGTGGCTGGGCATAGGTGAGAAGGTATGTGTATCACGACGTCGTTCGACTGGGTGATTTGGAAAAGCTTATTGATTGTTCCAATATTCAGGTCAGCAATATGCCCTTTTTGCTTCAAAAAAAAAAAGGTGAAACAATAAAGGAAATTATTGTGTTTGGGAATCCGTTGGGAGAAATGAATTTATAAATTTTCAGATGAGTTTACGGATTTCAAGATATTTTTTGCGGATTTCAATATGCTTTTCATCTTGGCTTGCGTGTATCGTTGGGAAGAAGTTTTCCTAAACATGCACACGTAAGACACATTTGTTTTTTTTTTTAACGAGGTCCCATGGATATTGTTCAGGTAAAGGAAATATATTTTTTTTTGCTTTAATAAAATTGGACAATAAAATGTTACAACTGATAATACATGTTCATCATAATATAGTATTCCCAACCCTAAATGTTACTATGAAATGGCCAAAAAAAAAGGTGGTGGTGAGTGACGTTTGTTTTGCTTTTAAATGTAATATCTAACTCTATTCTGTCTTCTAAATTGCTAATATATTTTTTTGTCAAACTCATGTTGATTGTTCATCTTATGCTATGTTTGGAATGGTGGAATTAGGAGGTGGAATTGAAAATGGAATTCATTTCCTATGTTTGGTATGATGGAATTGAGTGTGGAATTGGAAATGGAATTTAAAATGTGTAGAAATGAACTCCATGATGTAACCCATGGAATTGTATTAAATTATATGGAATTGATCTTTTTGACCCCTCATTTTTTTCATATATTAATCTCCATCTCTATTTCCACCAAAATCAATTCCCCAAACGAGCCATTAAAGGGTCATGCATTTTTCTATGAAGTGAGTTATTTTCAGTGTAAATGATAATAGAAATATTTTCTTACAAAAAAAAATCAACATATATATTTTACAAATAATTAATTTGATTGATTTTCTTCATATATATATATATATATATCTTACAAAGATTAGATTATGTGCATGTTTGGGGAACATTTTTTCCGAACAGCGCACGCAAGTCTAAATAAAAGTATTTTGAAATCCGTAAAATCATTTTGAAATCCATAACTTCTTTCTGTCAACGGATTCTCAAACACAGTAAAAAAATACTTTTACGTAAGTCGAGGTAAATATGTGGAGGAGATTATCTCGTTCTGTGAAAAAATACTGTTGAACATGTTTTTGTTTTTGGTTGAGAGTTAAACTTTGCCATAGCGATTATATTTGTTGGTGGAATGATAAGAGTATTGATGAATGAGTGGATGGCAGGCATATACAATAAACGGGGCGAAGGTGATATTCTTGAAGCAGAGGCCACAGTCACGGCCATGCAAAGGCTCCTCCTCCAACGCTTGCTCCACCTGTGATCGCATTCTTCAGGACCCCTTCCTCTTCTGCTCTCTCTCTTGCAAGGTCTCTACACTCACTGATCTATTATTATATTCATTTAATTAATTATTTATTTAATTAACTTAATTAATCACCGGGCGTAAGTTAATTAACATTGTGCGTTCGTGCTTGATTACATTCACCAGGTTGATCACATGGTGGAGGAGGGCGATGACCTGTCCGGCATTCTACATCGGTTCCGTGAGTCCGACCTCGCCTTCTCCTCCGTCCAGGATTCCCAGATCGCCCATCACTCCTCCTACGCCTCCTCCGGCAATTCTGTCATCTCACCCCTCCGCCTTGTCCTCTCCCTCGGCGGCAGAAGGAAGGGCGCCCCTCAACGTGCCCCTCTCTCTTAATTAACTGCATCCCATCCCAATAATTCATTTCAACTTAAATCATGCATATCCTTATTAATTACTATAATCAATCATCCAATTTCAGGACCCAACAAAAATTATATATGTTATTGTTCAGCATTAAATCATCCCCAAAATAAGCACCCTATTCAGTTTTAGTTATCATGTTATTACATGATCCTCTCATACCATGCATGAAAAAAAAAACCTGAGAGAAAAATAGTATGTATAAATTATAATATATGTGAATTTTATGTTTTTTTTTAAATTTGGCTGGTTATGGTTTCAGTTAGCGGAATAGTATGCAGGGAATTTCCATCGTCATCTTATATAGGTGGATGTCTGAGGCTCTTCTGGTATTCGCCAGTTTTGTGTCTGATGATGTAATGGAAGTTTGAAGGATACTGTAATGTTCATTGAATCAAGCAACATATATATATATCTTTGCCTTGACAAGTTATATGACTTCTTGATCTGTGATTTTCTGTTGAAAAGTATTTATTGCGGGGTCCTCTCGTGAATGTTTAACAGTTCAGAATGATAAAATGAAATAAGTATACATTAAATATGGTTTAGGAATGATTATCAAGAATATATATCTTGAAAAGTAACATATTTGATGGTTCCAAAACATGAACCCAGGCGCGCATATATATATATATATATATATATAGAGAGAGAGAGAGATAGATAGATAGATAGATAGATACGTACTTGTGATGTGGTTTGTGAGCTACCTGCGCGTCTGCACTTGAAGAAACACATAAGCAGACTCAAGTACCAGTTAACCAATTCTAACGATCAACCAACATGGGTTGGATTTGGTAGAAACCATTAAATCCTCACAAGGTTAGGGTGGGAGGTTCGTTTGCATAGTTTTGGTGAATGTGTGGGAAAGAGTTCAGTATGCCCGTTTGGGAACGTAGTGGAGAAATGCTTTTATGTAAGTCGAGATAAATTTGTAAAGGGGATTATTTCGTTTTACAGAAAAACACTATTGACCGAGCTTTTGAGGAGCTCAGAAAGATTGCCAAACGGGCCAATAATTATGAGTGATAATTTGTTTCTCCCCAGTCCCCCTCCCCCCTCTCTCTATTCCTGGATTGACTCCCACCTACAATTCCAAAATTACTCCGTTCTAGGTTTCAAACCCAACCTAAATCATCGGGTCAAACTATTAAACCGATGAACTAGTCTCTTGATACACCTTGTTAAATTTTGATAATTTTCCAATGGGGTCGATGGTTGGAGCCCTGAGGCCTGCTCATTTTTTATGCCAATTTTAAACTTCATATGTATTTGAGAATCCGTTGGGAGAAAAGGGTTTACGGATTTCAAGGAGAATTTACAGAATCCAAAATTTTTTTATGAATTTCAAGATAATTTTTATGAATTTTAAAATGGTGTTGTTTTAATTTGTGTGTATCGTATTTTTTTTTTCAGAAGAAATTTAAAGTGAATTGTAAATACCGCCTCACCTTTCTCCTTATTTATCTTGTATGAAATTGTGAAAGTAAAATTAGGGGCAGGCGAAGTAGAAAAATATTCAGAAAATAGTACTTCTTTAGATTTTTGGGGGTATGATACAAAAAGGACAGGTGATAGGCAAAAAGGGCAAATAATGAAGGAGGGGAAGAGAGAGAGAGAGAGAGAGAGAGTTCACATGGCGTGTCCGTGTCACTTTCTATTCTCAATTTCTCATCCTTTCTTCTTCGCTATCAGTCTGACCCTATATCAGTTTGCCCTACCCCTGCTACACTTCTTGGGGTTCTTCCACGTGTCACCCCTCCCTCTTTCTCTGTGTTTTTTGTTTTAAAAAACATAGTTGAGTATATCCAAATTATCGTTCCATCCGTTTGAAAATGCAGTAGAAAAGTAATTTTACGTAAGTTGAGGTAAATATGTGAATGAGATTATCTCATTTTACAAAAAAACAATCTTAAACGTACTTTTAGCTTTCGTCAACACTTTGCCAAATAATCTGATAATCCAACCTCATTATCAGAAATTCAGAATTAAGCGCAGGTTATTATGATATTTTTTAAATATTTTTTTAAAATAATTATCCACATGCAAAAAAATAATAACATCTTGAAAATAAAAAAAAATTAACATCAAACATCAAAACTTCATAATCACTTAATGTAATAAATGTATTTAACAAAAAATGTTCATAACGAAATTGTTAGTTTTCCTAAACTAGGATATTTAATTATATGCATTATTGTAACTAATCTTTGGTGAGAATTCTCTAACATGTATAATTAATAAGGATAATTTTAGTAAAATAATAAATTTTAAAAATAAAGTAGATTTAGAACTTTACATTTAAGATGAAATTTACCAATTTAATTAACTTTTATATTAAAGATAAAAGTTAGTGACTAATAAGCTACTTAATGATTTATAAGAAGCATCACTATGGAAAGTGTTGCGGCGTAATGAAGTATATCACGATTTCTAACACATGCGAATCAAGGAAAATACAAAAACCTAAGTGTAAGTAATTATTTATTTATAATTATTTATTTTCCTTCTAATTTTACCCTTCATTTGACGTTTTATTTTTTTGGGTAATGAGGTCAGACTATTATAAATCTTAACCACATCCCTTTAATCATTTTATCTAACACTTATTACTACAAATAAATAATGTAATTCTTCTGGTACTAAATATAGGGCACTTTCTAAAACTTTTTTTGTGCGCATAATATAAGTCAATTAGTGAATTATTAACAAGCTCTTTTCAAATATTCCCCTATTATAATTTATGAAGAGAAGGCTTGAAGTTTAGTGTAACGTGTCTCTAAACTTCTATACATGGGCAAAGTTAAAAAAATAAGGGAAATTTACAATTAAGTCTCAAATAGGAGAATTAATGAATGAAAGGTTCTAAAGATTCAAAAAATTACCATAAGATCTTAGGAGTAACTGCTCAGGTTGTCATTAACAACCTTACTAACCTTCATTAACAACCTCAACAGTTACTCTTGAGACCTTATCATAATTTTTTGAATCTTTATGACCTTTCAGTCATTAATTCTCTTATTTGATACTTAATTGTAAATTTTCCTAAAAGACAAACAAAACAAAACAATGCTATCACCAAAAAATAAAAACAAAAACAATCCAATATGCTTCATTTTCATGTAAAGTTAAAGCAAACTGCTTTGGTCAAAGTTAAAAAAACAATACTTCATTTTCATATAAAGTTAAAGTCAAACTACTTTGATCTCAAATACAGGTGTCATCTTGAAGAAATTTTCTATCAATAATAAAAGTCACTTAGTGGGTTGTTAATATATTTTAAATATGCCCCTATCATAATTTACTAAGCAATGGGTTGAAGTTTAATGTTATATTTCTCTATGCTGTTAAATATGGGTAAATTAAAAAAAAGAGGAAACAATATATTTTAATCTTTGTAGTTTTAATTTAATTGTAATTCATTTTCTATAGTTTTACTCAATGTTGTATAATAGCGTTTTTTTTTATAGATTGGACAATGCCACTCAAATTTGCACTATCTTATATAATTAATTATGTTCTAAAGATAAGATCTTGTTTATAGGGTACTTTACATTACAAACAAGACCTTATGTTTTAGACTGAAGAAGTATGAAATTTGAGTAATTAATTGATGTTGCAAGATATATTTTACATCTTATTTAATATTGATTCGCTATGAATGGTTTTGAGTATTGAAAAATTGCAAAAATAGAACCCGAGCAAGAATAATAATATATAATAAATCACAATGATTTGTGAATAAGTCACTTTAGTTATTATTGACAAGTTGTCACAACTTATCATATACTCTTTTAGTCTTATTTATCAAAGAGAAGATCTTATTTAATTATATTTATAAGTCACATCATAAAATTTTTTATGTAGATATACGATTTTACTCTTCATTTATTATATGTAAGCTTTTCTATCATTTTTTATAATATATATTAACTAAGGATAAAGTTGAGAAGTTGTTGAATTTTCCTTAGTATTTATAAAAGATATTGAAAATAACTGATAAATAAAATCATACAGGTATTATTTTTCTTGCTAGTCCCAAATTGCAATTCTCCGCTGAATAATTTTATTTTATTCATTAATTATGAATTTTTTTTCAATGTTAAAAAATAGCATCTCTCACTCACTTGTCCATTGAATGAATCAAAAGAGCATGAAATTTAAGTAATAATGCTCCATATTACAATAATAAGATGAAATAATTTTGGGTTAAGGCTAAAAATTTGTTCTAAAAGCTTTTTATGAGCAACATTAACAAAAAAATTTTTAAAATAAATTAATATTACTCTAAAAGTTTTTTTTAGAAGTAATGTGAGCTTTCAAATTTTAAAATAGAGTAATGATCAGTCTACCATTAAAAATTAAAAGTAATATTTTTTTCACTTTAAAAATTTTAAAACAATACTCTTGAAAAAATTTTTACCATGTATTTACTCCTATGTCTCAATCCAAATAATGTGTACCTTTGGTAATGCTTCTATATTTTTTAAAATATTGTTTAATAATATTTTTCTATAAATTAAAATAATTTTATTTATATATTTACTAAGTAAAATTTTGAAAAATTGGATAGGTAGCTGTAAATGGAGAAGAGGTCGTAAAAAGCAGAGTGATATGTCAGAAAATGTGAGAAACTCAATTGGGGAAGGCAGGTGACCACAGTGGCCTATCCCCTACGCCACACACCCTATTCCCATAGCCTTTGTCCAACTCTATCTTTTATTATTTCGGAATTCTTTTTTTTTGCCAAATATTATTTCGGAATTCGGACCATCATGTCGTCAATTGATGTCTAAATAAATGTTTTTATGGATTTTAATCCAAATTAATTACTTTAAAACCCCACAAAATGCATAAATTACAATGAATTCCTAATCATTTGAAAGTAAAATCAAGTTTGGTATCTCCAAAAAAAGGAAATATTGAGTACCTTGCAAACTCGATCCCCATTATGCACCACTGTGAGTATATGTTTTATTTAGACCTTTTATTAAACCTTTTAGGGCTTGTTTGGTTGGGGGAAGGGGATGGAAGGGAAAGAAAAATGAATCCCTCCCCTTGTTTAGTTTAAAATTTTGGAGGGGAGGGGACCCAAAATATGCCCCCTCATTCCTTCCACTTCCCTTATTTTGATTCCTTCCAAATTGGAATTTTTTTGGAGGGAATCCAAAAATTATGACTAATATACCCTTATCAATTTTATTATATTCCCATCCAAACCCCTGGTAGATTAAAATGCATTGCTTCTCAACTTTTTTCTTTGCTTTCTAGAAGCAGTTTAGTTAACCAACACTTTCTTTCTCCTCTACTCTTCAGACATCTTGCCAGTTACAAGTTAGATTAAGGTGACAAGTTAAGCATAAATTAAGTATTATAAAATTAAGCTACATATAAATCTTATTTTTTAATTATTTAAATAAATTATATGAGAGAAGTATCTTAATAATTATTTTAATTAATTAAATAGCATGAGTGATTAATTTTCATGAGTAAAAACTAATTTAAATAAATTGTATAAGTAAATAAATATAAATCAACATATAAGGGTAAAATGGTAAATTAATTATTAACTTCCCTCCCTTCCCCTCCTGAACCAAACAAAATATCATTAAAAATCATCACCATTCCTTCCTCTCTAACTAAACCAAACGAGGTAACCTTATTCCATTCCTTTCCTTCCCATCCCCTTCTATCCATCCATTCCCTTCCCTTTCCATCAAACCAAACATAGCCTTATCTTTCACATAGATTCTAGTAGGTATATATCTTATGGTTTTAGAGCAACATCGAAGTTCCTCTCATTGAGAGTACATTTATGATCTTGTAAGCTCTCATCGAGAGTTTTGGAGTAGCCTTGCATAATTAACTGTGTGCTAAGGAATATCATGTGATTTTAGAATTCCTTCCATATCCATGTAAATGATATATAATCATACTGCAAATAATTATTTCAAATTGATTATTATAGGGATAGAATTATGTGTATGTATGTCAAGTGATAGTGTAATTCAATTTATTTATAATTTAATTAACTATTATTAAAAATATTTAATTATTGTTAAATTATAAGAGTTTAGCTTTAATTATGTATTATCAAATTACTAGTTAAATCCTTTAAAGCATGCTTGTTGCCTTACAATATGATATGTATTATGATTGTTGCCTAGCTCTTTACCATTCAACCATGATTACGTATGTGGTGATTTATTTTGTGAACGAAAATATTGTTTATCATACCTGTCTTTTAAAGATACAATAATATCTGTTAGTTAGTGGATATGCTTGGCATGTCATATGCATTTGTGATGGGCCAACGATAGAAGGAGAAAATTGTATGATGATTTATTTTACAACTTGGTATGCCATCAGTCGGTGCACAGTTGGTGGCGCTTGTTAGGCTGTTAGGGCCCTTCGTCCATGTTTTCCTTTGACCAGGATTGCATTGAAGTGGGAAATGTGACACCTCTTTAAGTATTGGCAAACTTGGAACATTTCAATTATATGAATAAGTTTCTGTTGGATTTTGTATTAACATATGGATTCAATCAACATAATAAGGATTGATGGTGATATAAGGGAGGTTCATAGTGCATATGTTCATCTGTGATGTATGTTGTATATTTATGAGTATGACATGTGTTGAATAAAATAAATATTTGTATGATAACTACTTTAATATGAAATTGGTGGTATGTGAGATCATTGTTATATTTTAGGATGTAAGTATATGCATATATTCACTTATTATTTAAATATATCTAACTTGCTTGTGTATGTTAAAAATTTCAATATTTATTGAGACGTTAAATCTTATAATTTTATATTAACATTTTTCAGGTGATGGAGCTAGTAAGAACGTAGGGAAGGCACATGAGGAGTGAGCTTTAATGGTTCTTTATATTTCTCAATCATATGTTATTTATTATTTATTTACCATTATCCTAACTAGGGCTGAGCAAGAAGACTCGGACTCACCATACTCGCCCGCAGCCCATCAAAATTAACTTGTTAAAATCCGTCCATTTTAGACCCGTAATGGGCGGGCAAAGGCTTAAACAGGGCGCCCGTTTTAAAAATAAAAAAAAGCCTTCAGCTCACTGAACTCTGAGACACAGACAGACACACAACTGACGCAAGAGGCAAGACGCCAGTCACGCCACGCAACGCACTAAGTCACTAACATAGACGCAGGCACGCCGCACGCAGCACGCAGGGCAGGGGTCTTCAGATCACTACCAGTCTCTATCTCTCGGTCTCTACTCATCTCGCTCTATCTCTCACTCATCTCTCTCAAGCTTGACTGTGCCCTAGCGTCGCTGACTCACCGTGGCCTGTCACCTCCCTCTCTGTCGGTGGTCACCTGTCGCTCACTCCGTCACACTCTATCTCTCCGTCGCCGAGTCGACTCTAGCTCCAGCCTCCAAGCCTCTCCAACCTCCGTCACATCGCACGGTTATCTCAGAGTCATAGCCTCACAGAGTCGCTCTGTCTCTCACTCGTCTCTCTCGAGCTCGACTGTGCCCTAGCGTCACTGACTCGCCGTCGCCCGTCACCTCCCTCTCTGTCGGCGGTCGCCTGTCGCTCACTCCGTCGCACTCTGTCTCTCCGTCACCGAGTCGACTCTAGCTCCAGCCTTCAAGTCTCTCTGACCTCCGTCGCATCGCACGGTTATCTCACAGAGTCACAGGTTTGATATACACGCTTGCTTTTGTAGCTTCTTGCTGTTGATTTTTGTTTTCTCACAGAGTCACAGTTGTGGTCCTCGTGGATGATCTCATAGCAACATTCTATTAATCTGTTGAGCTTGGATAGTCTTTAATCTTTATTATTTATGATTGTTGCTTTGGAATAAATGTTGAGCTTTAATCTTTACAAAAGCAAAGACTTTGGTGGTAGTCTGGTAGAGGTTTTGAGAACCAATTGGATATTTTCCCATTTTCTTCTTTCCCATTGGCCTTACTGGTTATTGCTGTGCTGATTCCAATTTCCACATTTTGAATTGTTTGGGGAGGGGGTCCGTTTAGACCCGTGCCCGTTGGCACAGGTCTAAACGGGCTTGACTACGGGTACGGGGTGCCCCGTACCCGTAGTCTCATACACGGGCGGGACACGGGCTGCCCCTAGGGCACCCGCCCGCCCGTTGCACTCCTAACACCCATTTATCGATTAATTCCATTATTTAAAACTTATCCTAGATTTTTTGTTGATTGGGAAAAGACCTTGTGGTTGGTTCATGGATGCACATTTTGAGATCTTGTATTGAACATATTGTGTCCGTTTGGGAACGCAGTAGAGAAGTACTTTTACGTAAGTCGAGGTAAATATGTGGAGGAGATTATCTCATTTTACGAAAAAATATTGTTGAACGTACTTTTGAGGAGTAAATAAACTTTTCCAAATCACATTAGCTTACACTCACGACTTTTTTTTTTTGCCAGCTTACACTCACGACTTGCAATAACGTTTCAGAAAATTATGTGACAGCCTTTTCACATGAATACGCTGCTTTTGAATCCCCTAAGTGAGATTCTCCCTTTTTTAATGTCACCACCCTACCTCAAATCAAGAAAAACAATTTACGTCCATACATTTAAATTTTCTTTAAATACACCCTCTATTAAATAAAATTGACCTTCTTAAAGGAAAGAATTAAGTTAATGAATTCAAGTAATTTCTGTATTTGCCAGGGACATTTTAGGAAAAAATTGAATTAAACTTGGGGTATTAACTTAACATTCCCAAAACGGCAATGACGAAATTCTTCTAAGAATGGTAACGGAGGGAATAAAAAGTACAAATTAAGAGATAGGACATAAGAACAATTTAGTCCTCTCAAGCGAATGTAAATACAAATTATTCATTAATAAAATGTGGAACAATATTCTTAAAAAACAGGCATAATTTATATAAACGCATGGGGATATAGTGTCTGTTTGAGAATGCAGTAGAGAAATACTTTTACGAAAGTAAAGATAAATATACAAAGGAGATTATCTTATTTTACGAAAAAGTATTGTTAAACGTGCGTTTAACTTTTCTAGACGTTTCAAGCATCAATATATATATCATACGGCTGTGACGCCAGGTGTGAATTGACAATGCTGAATGTTGTAAAGTTTGATGGGTTGGTGAGAGAGGGGGAAGAGGAAGAGCATGAGTGAGGGGAACCCCATTATCTGAGAAGCTTGGAGCAAACTGCTGTGCCCACGCAAGCCTTCCGATTTCCCCAGTTTTGGTATTCTGCAGAAGCTCCGATGGATGAGTATCCATCGCCGGCAGGGCCTTTTTGTGGTGGCGCTGCGGTTTTAATAGCTTCATTTATCTTCTTCACATCCTTCATCTCCTCCGTGCTCCTCGCTCCCTCCTCCTTCTTGGATCAGCAGAGGGAGATTCAGATCAGGGATCACAACACGATCAGATTCTCATGATCAATCGATTTTCCACTGCTTGTTTTGAAATTTTTTATCTATTTACAAAAGTAAAATATGTTATAAGTGAATCATGTATCATTATAGCTCCGTTTGGTAAGCCCGTTGGCACAACGGGTGCGCTTACCGAGACACTTTTCCTCTCACATAAACTACCTCGGAATCAGTGTCCGTTCTCCCAACGGGCTATCCAAACGGAGCCATATGCTCCCATCATAAATTGTTAATACATTTTCCCTTGCACTAAAAAAAACTCCTATCATAAGGAATCAGGAAATATTGAGTTTCTGATACCTATATTACATATATGCACTCTATTAAAAATCTAATCAATAAACAACTGCTGATTGAGTTAAGTGGGAAGTACAGGTTATTCAAAAAATCGATGTTCACACCCCCTCTTAAAGTGTTACATAACATTACTTTAAATATAATTGCTTTAAATATGATTGTTTTTAGTAGGTGAATACAAAAAAAATATGGTTAAAGCATATTATAACGAGAAGTTGATAGCTTTGTCATGAAGACAACACCATGAAAAATCTTGGATTTCTAATGTAAATTTGAAAATAATAAATATCTAAACATTAATTAATAACTTATAACACGATGAAGCAATGAAACATTCCTGAAGCATCTTAATCAACAAGACGCCTCATTCTTCATGGAATGAAATTAGAGAACAACTCGGAAAAAAAAAACAAAGAAATGGCACACAGAACGTTCAAAAAGGACTGTAGAAACACCATAACTATAGAGAAAAGAGACCAGAAGAGAGAAGAATACTGATATGGCTCACTAGATATCAACACAAAATCGTTCTATTTACAATTAATTAATTAACCAAGGGTTGAAGTTAATCATGTGGTATTTTACATAATGAACCACTTGATCAATTAATCATTCAGTTAATTAATTACTCCTTTTATCGTTTCCTATAAATCGACAGAATATAGCCGTTAACCCAAATATCACCTACGAAACCAAACAATCATTACAGACACACACCTGAATCGTTCTTTCACCTGAACCCAATTTGCATCGAACAAGAAGAAGGTCATTGATAGAACAGCAGCAATATTCCTCCCTCCCGTCATCATCACAGTATGAGAAGGAGCGTGGGTGTAGGCGCTTCTTGCTTATGCCAGTGTTGTTCTTCTTCAATTAACTGAGGAAGATATAGATCAGGGAGGAGAAAAGAACCAGAAGATTTAGAAGAACGGACAAGTAGACAACCTTCTTTCACTCCGACGATCCGCCTTCCACAGCACAGACACACGAACACGATCTTCCTTTTGTGCCGCCAAACCTCGGCGCATTTCGGTGATGATTCTCCGATAGTTTTCTCTTCAGATCTTCAATTGCGTCATCTTCACCATACATCCCACCTCCTAATTGCAGCACGGCGAAAGAAGGCGAAAGAAGGGGTGTGAATAAAATGGTGTGGGATCTGAGCAAGAATAGAGAGTGAAAGCTAAATGTGAGAGCTGAGAGAGTGAGGAAGAGATGAATGAGGGCTACCTCTTAAAAGAAGGAGATTCTTGGGCAGAGTAAAACCATTTCAAATTTTGTGGCGGGAGGGCTTTTTAGGCGTCCTATATCTAAGATAGGGTGTAAAAGGGTGAGGGTGACTTTTGGCACTCTATCTCTAAGATAGGGTGTAAAAGGGTGACTTTTGACACCCTATCTCTAAGATAGGGTGTAAAAGGGTGACTTTTGGCAAAGGGTGAGGGTGACTTTTGGCGCCCTATCTCTAAGATAGGGTGTAAAAGGTGAGGGTGACTTTTGGCACCCTATCATGATATAGGATGCCAAAAGTCACCCTTTTACACCCTATCTTAGATAGAGGGCACCTAAAGTGACCGTCTTCATTTTTTACTCCCTTTTTCTAAAAAAAGACGCGAATTTCAGTAGTAAAAACTATACTCTGTGCTTTTCAACATTATAATGGATGTGATAACACCATGACATCCTAATTATCACTATTGTGAGAATTGCTCGTGATAGAATGATCTCTTAATTTTTGCCAATTGAATTATCCCTTTTTGCTCACCTAACCCTTTTCACTAATTCACACATATCCTTCCTCAAGCCAAAATGGAAAGATGTTACCAATAGTCAAACTTAAGATAGGCATTAAATATCATGAGGATATGGAAGGAATTGTTCATTAACATAGGAGGAATTCACCTAACTAAATTAATTCTTTTCACCTCACATATCTTTCTTTAAATAATGCATGGCTTCGTTTGGGGTTCCGTTAGGAACCCCGTTTTGACCCCCAAAACCCATTCTCACGCAAGCCGAGACAAAATTCCTCTCACATAAAGTACCTAG
>JANTPZ010038113.1:0-14261 GCA_025593235.1 Vachellia pachyceras
GAATTGCATTGGTGAAGAATAATCCTAGGCATCTCTCATCGTTGAATTAAAACTCTAGTCTGTTTTTCTCATTTTATTGTTAACTTTCGCGAATTTAGTAGAACTTTAGGACATTATTACTCAATTGATTCACTCAACCTAATTAATCGCATAATTGCATTGATTATCTCGTTTATGCGTTAGTCCTCGTGGGAACGATATTTTTATACTACTTGCGACCCGTACGCTTGCGGTAAGCTATAAGGCGAACACGGACTAATCAAACTGTCGGAAAATTCTTTGCAAAAACTTACCAAGTTTAAGCAAACTAAACTATTGAGATTTGACAATTAAAGGAGTTGCTTTGTGGAGTATCACTCCAAACTTTGAACTAAATCCTTCAACAAACTCAGGAATTTCATCTTACATTTAAATAGAACAACATTTTCGTGATGAGAAGCATTAACAAAAGGGGAAATAACTATAAAATCCCTAAAATGAATATAATAACTAAAAAAATCTCAATAATAGATAAGCAACCTAGACCTATTATTATTTGATGCATTATAAAGTCGTACGTTATCAGACTTTTTAATTTAGGATCTCATAATGATATTAAAGCGAAAAAAATGTTGTATGCGGGCTTTGATCGCTGGGAGACTACCAGGCTGAACAGACGATGAGATAAAGAACTATTGGAATTCTCATTTGAGCAAGAAGATAAAGCAGAGTGAGAAGCCCTCAAGCGGGAGTTCAACAAAAGGTAGTCGTATAACAGAATACTCCTCATGAAGAAACCAATCAAATGTGAGAAGAAATTTCCCCTGAGGAAGCTGAAGAAGACTCATCATCGTCATCATCAAAACCAGAATTTGATCATACTGAAGTGGTATTTGATTTCTCAGAAGAAGGCCCCCTGAATCTGAATCTGGAGTGGGTTAACCAATTCCTTGAACCCGATGAAACAACCTTGGGACTAGGGTTAAGAATACGGGCCAGCCCGCGGGTTGGCGGGCTGGGCGGGCCAGCCCGCCAACCCTCTTCCCTGGTGGCGGGCTAGGGTTCCCCAGCCCGAGCCCACCATGCCCGCCAACCCGTCAAAATATATTTTTTATTTTATTTTTTTATAAAAATAATTTTTTTCTATTTTTTACACAATTTTTTTATAAGATTGCATATTTTTATGATTATCTTTTCAATCTTATCAATAAGTATTCACTAATTTCCTAAAAATAGAATTTAATATTACTTTTTCCTTTGTAAAAAATATTGGGATTGAAAAAAAAGCAAAAAAACCATATAAAATAATTTTTTTAAAAAAAGAGCGGGTTAGGCGGGCTGGCCCGCCAACCTGCGGGTTCACCTTGGCGGGCTGAATCAGCCCGCCAAGGTTGACGGGCTGGCAGGTTGGGCCCAACACTACTTGGGACTCTTCTCACAATACTAAACTTTCCTATTAATTAATTTTTTTTCATGTAATAAACTCTCTCATCCTTTTGTGTGCTTCATTATTGCATCACGCCTACTAAGTCTGACTTTTGTTACAAAGTGTGAAGCTGTTGAGAGGTTTTCAGTGCCTCCTCCATCGTTGTTGATTTTGAGAAGTGTATTCCTATCTTTCATGACCACAATTGCAAATTGTGTGTGAATAATTGAACTTTTTAATTTTGTCTCAGAAAATAATTTTTTAATTGTTCCTTTTGGAAAATATTACATGTATATGTATGTTTTTACAAACCATTATATGTGTATGTTCTTTTAATAATCACTGCCTCGTAACCTTAATATAAAAGTCAGATATTAAAAAAGTAATTCAATTAGTTATTTGTAATAAATTTAAATAGATTTTCCTAAAATATCCTCTATACACGTACGCTTTGGCCTACCAACTCTGAACTTCATTGCAATATTATTTCTCGGGGAAGGCATCGCGTTGTAGGAAGCCAATTACTAATGAATAGGCAAACATGCAAAAAGGTAAATCCCATTAACCATCCATGATCATCTCATAATTATATGATATGCATTTGGGATCTCAGTATACTAATGAATCTATCCTTCATAGAAGTGGATTTTAAAACTTTGATCAAGTTGCTACCTACAAGAGCTAAACGCATTCAATAGCTAGCTAGTAAATTTAGATGTTCAGTAGTTCTTACTCTTCACGCTTAAGTTTTCACAAGAATGCTCATTTTCACTGGCAGTCAGTCATTAGAATATAGATCTCTGCACCTCTTATGCAGAAAGAAACCAAGAACTAGTCTCTGCATCAGACAAAATTCTTGTTCATTACCAATCAACTTTGGCTTGGCGAAAATGGAGTCATCCAATAGAAGAATGTTGAGTTTGAATTTCCACCAAACCCAAATTAATTGAAAAAATATTGTGTATCATATTAACAAGGAAGAAAACAATATGTCCATATCCCTGTTTACGTATAGGAAATGAAAGATTCGTGGTTACTTGCTACTTCCTACATGGGACTGTCTCAGTTAACATAGTGTTGACTATGGACGAACAGACTAACTAGTTGAAACTAATCATAAGCACGATAATGACTAAAGAATGAACAACTTAAAGCTTCGCATTCCGACATTTTTAAGCGTTAGACTCCCAAATCCAAAAATTGAAGCAAACATTGTGCACTCACGAATATGGACTCATTTACAAATAAGCAGCCATTATTGAGAATCAACCCCATGCCATGGAACAAGCGCAGTTGACCACCAATATGCCGTCGACCCCAAAATTCTGGACAACATGGGTAGCAACATTGGTTGTTGAGGAACATTGTTGCTAACATGGACAACATGGGTAGCAACATTGGTTGTTGAGCAAAACAAGGTAGTCAGTCAGTGATGATTGATGAAGAGGTAAGTGGAGCAGTTAAATGGTTGTTGAGGAGTTAGGGGGAGGAAAATTTTTCAGTCACGTCTCAGAGAAGACAGCCAACCACTCAAAAGTTGGCAAGATTGCTGTGTTCTTGAGGGTTTAGCACTATATCGTTACGCTTGCAGTATGTGTTTATGTAGCAAAATACTTTACTTCCTTTTTTTTTTGGCAAAACACAAGTCAATTTTATTAATCAAGAAAACAAAGTTGTAGTACACGCTAATGGTCGAAGCCAAAAAATAAAAGAACTACCAGAACAATCAAGCATACCTAAGAATAAAAGAAACCACAAAGCAATTAAAAGTATATCCTACGAGATGAAAACAAAGAATGCAAACTACACTAAAAGAATCTTCTGTGTATCGTGTAACTAAGATGTCTATATCATCCTATACTTTCCCTTTGATCTTCGCCTCTATCTACCTGACAAGCGTGCCTCAGATCCTTCTCAAGAATTACAGCTAGAGGGGGTGGGGGTACTGAGACCCTATTCACAAGACACAAACCCTTTGTGCTGCCTCCTGCCAACCAATTAGCAGATTCATTCATTGATCGAGAGATCAATTTGAGATTAGTGTTCTGTAAGCATGCTAAAGAATCAAACACACCTTTGACAATGGTCTGGCACTTCCGATCACATCCAGATGCTCTACCTGATAGCACACTTATACAGCACTTCACAATCCGTTTCAATGGTGCACCTAAATTCCTTGTGCTGTTCAACCATTCTCACAGCCTTCTTGAGAGCTAAGGCTTCTGCCATCAAGGCTGAAGAGGTTAGGACTCTTCCAGCAAAACCATCCCTTATTAGACCATTCTGACATCTGCAGATAACCCCTATACTGGCTAGGCCGGACTTGTGAAGGAAAGAACCATCAACATTGATTTTTACTTTCCAATCCCAGGTTTGGTCCATGTTGCAGGTCTCTTAATTATCCTTCCCACAACATCTTCCCCAAGCCATTCGCTTTCCAAAATTCATCTACAAGGTTTATTGCATTCTGCAGAGTCCTCAGTGAGTCCACCTTCTCTTCCTGGAAGATAGAGCTACATCTAGCCTTCCAAATGTGCCAACTTACAGATACCAGCACTGCTGTATCATACTCACCTACCCTGCTGTTTGTTCCTATCATCTCCCACCCCCAACAATCAAACCTTGTAACATCAAACTTAAGAGACTGCAATATTTAAAGGGGTGCCAAACCATACATTCCTTGCCCATTCACACAACAAAAGGCAGTGCTCTACCATTTCCTCCTCTTAGCCACAGATCACACAAGTTGGAAATACACCATATTTCCTTCAATATAATGCTTCCTTAGTAGACAAGCTTCCTGTCATTGCTCGCCAAATGAAATGCTTAATTTTTTGTACCACTTTCAAGCCCCAAACCACTTTCCACATCTCATGAGAGGGACTATAAGAGGACTCAGGCCTTATCCTTTTTATCACATAGCCTCTCTTGACCACATAGCCTACCATTCATGCATCCCCCCCCCCCCCCCAAAAAAAAAATCTGAGAAATCCGTAGTATTTTCCTGATGATATTCTCACCAATAAGTTCCTCTACTGAGAATAGATCCCATCTACCATCAGAGATCAATTCAGCTACTCTCTTTTCTTTATCCACATTTCTTCCTTCAGCCATTTGTAAAATCAGATATTGGAAAATATAGCCCTTTCAATATTTGTAGCCATAGGGAGGTCGTATTCTGGTAGAACCTCCAAGCAATCTTTGCTAGTAATTAAAGATTAAAACTCTCAAAGTCTCTAAAGCCCATACCTCCGTCTGTTTTAATTTTTGTCATTTCCTTCCAGGGGATGCCTTCCCCTTCAACTCCACCCCTCCACCAGAATTTTGAGATTAGTCTATCAAACACCTTGCAAGTCTTCTTAGGAAACCGGAAGAATGCCATAGGATACACTGGTACAGCATTTGCCACAACTTTTATCAGTGTTTCCTTTCCAGCTTGATTTAGGAATTTCTGTTTCCAACTCTGCAACTTTCCCATCATCTTTTCCCTAACAAGCGCAAGTGCCTCAGCCTTAGCTCTTCCCCATAATACTGGCAGGCCCAAATATTTCCCTGGTTCAGCTTCATTAACCTCTAGCCACTGGCAAACTTCCTCTCTGTTCTCATTTACCATATTAACTGAGAAAAAAATTCCAGACTTGTCCAGATTTGCTCTTTGGCCTGAGGCGTTCTCATATACTTCAAATATCTTCTTCAACTTGAGACAATTTCTCTTCAATGCTCTCATGAAGAAAAAAGCATCATCCGCAAATAAGCAGTGAGAAAGCACTGGGCAGTTGTTTGTCATTTTGATTCCCATCAGATCTCCAGATTCTACATGCTTCTGGATCATACATGACAGCAAGTAGGTAGTGAGAATAGACAAATAGGGCGACAATGGATCTCCCTATCTCACTCCCCTACCAGGTTTCAACTCCGCAACCCTTCTCCCAGACAGCATTATAGATTACCGAACTGATCTCATACATCCCATAACACCATAAACCCATTTCCTGTCAAAACCCATCTTTAGCAAGACAACCTCCAAGAAGTCTCATTCAACTCTATCATAGGCTTTGCTCATGTCCATATTGAGTGCAAATTCCATTTTCCTTCTGCCCTTGTTTCTATCATAGGCTTTGCTCATGTACATCTCACACTTACTTCTTCTATCGTTACTTTAATCAGGAGCCTTCTGTTATCTTCGTCTGTTACAACACAATCAACATAAGCTAAGGCCTGAGATAGGTCCCTTCTTGATGTATTGGCTATCTCAAGTTCATCCTACATCCAGGTCCCATCATTATTCTTCAGCCACAAACTTTTATTCCACGCTCTTCTATGAATAGTAGATAAATGGAAGAACCTGGTATTGCTATCCCCTCTTTTCAACCACTGAACTCTTGATCTCTGTTGCCAATACCTCCCTTCCCTACACCATATATCCTCCATTTCCTTCAGTAGATTCACCTTCTCCAACTCCTTTTTTCTTCAGTCAATACTCCTTCATTGCATACCTGCAACATCCTCATCAGCTGATCAATGCTCCTTCTATTATTTGGGAATTTTTCCTTACTCCAATCTTTCAATTTGCTTCTGCAATTATTCAACCTTTTGACTGATTCATGTATCACATCTTCACCTTGTTGTTCCACTGAGTTCCATGCCCACTTTATTAATGGAGAATACTCTTCATGAGCTGTCCAAAAGGGTTCAAATCTGAAGAGCCTTGAACTCCTTCTCTGTTGGTAGTTCAAATCAATCACTAATAAGTGATGGTCTGAGCCCACTAGTTCCCAATGGAACACTACAGCTTTTGGGAACTTTTCCCTTATTTCAACATTCCCAAAAACCCTATCAATTCGTTCCTTAATGTGTGCAGCCCCTTCCCTACATTTGCCCATGTATACCTTGAGCCTTTGAATTCAAGATCTATGAATTCACAGTGATTCAACATCATCTGAAAGTTAAGTATATTTCTTACATCTCTCAGATTACCCCCCATCTTCTCATCCTGCCTCAAAATATCATTAAAGTCCCCTGCACATAGCCACAAACCATCAACAGTGGAGGCAATTCTTCTCATCCTATCCCACACCCGCTTTCTTTCCTCTTCTTTCGGTGGTCTGTAAACCAAGGTAATAAAATTTGGCACACCATCAGTACTACCTAAGGCTTTTGCATGAATAATATTCCTACTGGAAAACAGAACATCAAGCTTCACTTCTTCCTTCCACCATGCCGCAATCCCCCATCCTCATCCTATTGGGTCCACATAAAGCTTGTGGTGAAATCCAAATTGTCTTCCTTTTCGTTCCATTCTCCTCTGGTGCTGTTTTGTTTACATGAGAAAAACTAAAGTTGGCTGCTATGTGTAACAGGCCTCTTTTAAGTTTTTCACTGCCAAGGGAGCAGCCGATCCTTGGCAGTTCCAAGAGATGAACTTCATGACTTTTCGGTGGTTGTTGAAGGCCAGCCACCATTGCCATCAGATTTAGCACATCTAGTATTGTTCCTTGCTTTGAAAACAAAACCATTCTCTTCTTTCATAACTTCTAATAAGGGAACATCATCTTCCTCATTGTCATTTCTAGCTGTCACAATATCTTTTCCTTTTCTTCTTTCTTCCTTTCTTTCCTCCCCTTCTTTCCTTCAGTCTTTCTACATTTAGTTTCGGTAACATACCTTACTCTGGCTTTGTAGCTGACAGCTTCTTCAATCCACGCTCCTTTGTTTTTCTTTTCATAACAAAGCTGCTCTTCTGCCTCTCTTTTTAACGAAATGTTCTTCAGCTTGCTAACCATTTCTATAAGACTTGTTTGCTACAACTAGAGACAGGTTCTTCTCTTCCCAATCGTCATCAGAAGGTATTTCTACAATATAGTCACCTCCTTCAGATTTGAAGTCTCCTTCCACCATCTCGACTAATACTCCAGGTCAACCATTTCAGCCAGTGTTGCATACATTCTGTCACTTGTTTCAGTACAGTTGACTTGGGACTCAATCTTTTGATCCTTCCCTGCACCCGATCACTCACCATTTTTATTCATATTGGGAGCCATTCCTAGATTTGTGTTCCTGATTGGTTCAAAGCCCTTTGCCCTTCCTGGATGCAGACGTAAAGACCTATATTTTGTCTCATCTTGTTCCACTTGACCCTTTACATTCATAGTCTCTTCCACACTCATGTTCTTCGTATCCTTCTTCAGGTCATTAGAGAAATCCACCTCTGTTTCCATGGTTCCAGGACCAGAGGTCTCAACCTGATTTTCTTGATCTAGATTCTCGTCAGGGGCCCAATACTTTCCTTCCCCTGTCTCATAATTCATCTCACATATACCAGTGTCATTATCCAATTGTTTTGCCGTATTCTCTATTTCCTTCAATTTACATTCATAGCCTTCCCTTCAATACCTCGACTCCCTGGTTTCCTCTTTTCTTGCAGGGCCTGTAATTACTTCAGGCCAATTTTCCTTACGAACGGAAATAGCTTCATTCCAATAGTGAATCGGACCAGTGCTTAGTTGATGTCCGTATCAAGGTAGATCTACAAGCTCTTGAGTCATGGCTGATAATTCCGCAATTATAGCAGAAGCTCTGCAACAATACTTTACTTCTTTGATTCATCGTATTTTTGGTGCTGAGTCCTTGATCCATTTCTGCACTTGTGTCATTTGTAGTATCAGTGCTGTTCAATATTCTATAGAAATGGTACAACAGCTTTTTCACCATTTTTTGTATTTTGTTGCTATTTTTCTGTGCTTTCTAGGTGCAACAGGGTTGTTGAGTTCAATCTTGTAAGCTGGTATAGTGTCATATTTGTTCATTGAAATAAAACCTTGAAGTTTCATCATTTGGTTACCTTGTTTATATTGTTTTGACTTCAGTAAAAGAATTTGCCGGTGTTAACAAAATTTAACTTGAATGTGCAAAGGTGTCATTTCTCTGCTTTCTAAGCATGAAGGTAGTGATGATAAAATCTTATCCAAACATTATCACAATCTTATGCATTACTGCGCACGCAAGTACCCAGTTACAATCTCTCCACCAATTCTGTTCTGGCAAGGATGAGCAGATTATAATCATTGAATGAAATCATTCAATTCCAACAATAGTATCAGAAATACGAATAATTAACCCCAATAAAGATATAAAAAGTGAAAAATTAAAAATAAAAGGAGGCATTAACATCTTACATCATACAAGTCAATAACTGATTCATCTGGGTTTGGTGAGAAAGCACTATTCACATACACGAACTGCACAGACATGAAATAGAATTCAATATTCATCATTGGTGGAGCATTTGACGATTGATGTGGTCATAGGTACAGTGATTGTTTGCCAATGTCTCCCTGTGGAGTTGCCAACCAAGAAAGTCTATCACTTTAGAGAATTTATCAGTCCCAGGAATCTGCCATATTAGCAGTATATAAATTCATACTTCTTCAGGAATTAATCATAATAGTACATGAAAAGACTTCACAACAAAATTCACAAGCATTCACACCAAAAAGATTCAATTTCAGATCTTCCAAAATGGAATCATTTAACTAATTCAATGTTGACTAGACTGTGTAAACATAATCACACTTCTTCAACTTTTTTGTTTTTCATAGCATCAGGAAAGCTTAAAGCCTGGACCTCTAACATCTGAGTAAGGTTTAGGTGTTCCTTAACCCTGTTTTTTTCACTCAAGGGAGAATGTTTTATTCCGTCTAGAGTTAAACACTGCAAATCCATATAGATAGGCATGGAATTATAAATTATAACTCATAAATTAAAATAATGCCTCACGCCATTCCTTTTTCCTGACATCAGGATTAGAATTGGGGCATGAGAGCCCTACCAACTTCTCGCTTCTTTAATAATGTCTACACCCTCTCATGATCGATCACGGACAACAGCTAACGCTAATTAGAAGTACCCTAATTAGGTCATCATAACAGAATTCAGTAATTTACTACTGCACTTTTGGAGTATCCCTATCCATATTAGAAGTCCAAGTGAAAGCAAATCTAGCTCCAGTTATACAACTCAAACTGCTTATTTCTTCATCATTCCATCCATCATTTCTTTATCATTCCATCCATCAGTGGCTCTTCAAATAATATGCTCAGTGTAATGATTGCGGGAAAAAGAACAACTGCAGCCCAGAAATCAGGATACTTATCCAATTAAATTCTACAACTATCATGTTGTCATTAAAAAAAATATCAAACTATATTTTTAATAAAGAGAGGAACTTTGAGGGTTCAATTGCATACGTGAGAGAAAGATCAGAAATTTGACTTAAAAAATTTAAAATTAAGTTAACCACTAGAAGAAGTAGAAATCCAACTCCAGCAATAAATACCTTAAATTTCGCTTGCTTGAGTATAGGAGCATCACCGGTGGCTCTCAAATGGACAACCACTGCACCAACATTAAAACCCTATTACAAAACCGTATGAATAATCCATAGTAAAATGTAATGCGCACATAAAACCGAATCAAATTGTTGATCCACCCATTGGGACTACCTTCGCGAACGGAACCCTGTGAATCAGTTGCCATGGTCTAGTGAAATCAAGTACCCGCTCAGGAATCAAAACTGCCCCAATCGAATCTTCCACCCTAATTTTTTCCGATCGGGGTTATCCGGATTGAACAAGTATATAATCACTTCGTAAAATAAGGGACAAGATCAGTCCAAAAAGCAAAAAAAAAAAAAAAAAAGACACAAGAAGCGTGAGAGTTTAGACTCCATAAAATTATATTCAACAGTATTTTTGCATATTTATCTACTTCCCTACCACACTTCTTAACGGATCATTGCCGCTTGTGCCTTGGCCGTCTCTTTTTAAAAAACGCAACAAAATAAATAAAAACTGTGTATCAGTTCGCCTCGCCCATTTCCAATCGAAAGTCCACTTCCTCGTCTCTCCGTGGTGCTTACAAACCGTACGGTTAAATTTTAGTTATTTATAATAAATCAACTTGGTAGACGCCTCTTATTAATCTTATTAGATTTAATCAATATAAATACTTTTAATAAAAAATTATAAATTTAAAAGAAAAGTAAAGTTAGGTCTTGCATTTAGGGTAAATGCGAACCTATTGTCTAGTTCTTATTTTATAAAAATATATTGAATTGTAAAATTAAAATAAATGAATAAATCTAAATCTAAATGGTTAATACATCTTATCCAAACAGTTAATAATTCAATAAAAAATATCTAATTATAAATTGTAAAATCTGAACAATCCAAATTCAATTAAATAGTGCAATTGTAAAAGAGGAGGAGCCATACATAAAGGTTGAGAATCAAGTCCCCATATATAATCTTACTATCAGAAAAATACTATTTAGCGACGGTAAATCCATCGCTAAATGACTATTTTCCATCAGAAAAATTCTATTTAACTATGGAAAATATTATCGACCCTCGTTTTAATAACAGAAAATCGACATTTAGCGATAAAAATGGTTCAAAGTTTGAGATGTGAGGGCCCTTATCTCTTTTCATTTTCTTTTTTTTAAATATACAATCTTGAACTAGATCAAGTGGTCTGATGGATGATAATATGAAACTCAATCCGGCTCATCCTGTCATTTGATCTAGTCATCTCGGTATCTTCACCAGGTTACTTTTTTCTTGATCAAATTGGACAATACTTGATCGAGTTAGGACGGATCATACTGGGTCTGAGTTTTCTACACAGTCCAACCACTTACATTAGTTTGATGAATTTGATGAGGCCCGTTTAATACAATCTTTTAACAAGTACTCCTAAAGATTCTAAATAACGTTAATTAATTTATTAAGAATGTTACTAAACTAAGTTAATTTTAGTTAACTTAATTAATAATTATGTTTTTTTAAAAAACCTAATTATTTTCCTGAATATTCACCCCTCCTTTGTTTAATTCTTAATTTAACTATCCGCAGGAAAATAACATTAATTAATTTATTAAGAATGTCACTTAACTAAGTTAATTTTAGTTAACTTAATTAATATATTATGTTTTTAAAAAACCTAATTATTTTCCTGAATATTCACCCCTCCCTTGTTTAATTCTTGTTGATGAAGTATCAAAATAGATAAATCAAAAAATTAACAAAACTTAAGAATAAGCCATAATTAAAAATCAAAATCAACTCCATAATTATGTTCTTTGTTAAATATCAGAGGAGTCGTAATTAAATGCCTACTTTGGGTCACTAAAATATAATTTGGGGTATTTTTTAAAATTTCAAATTTAAAGGGACAGTTGAAGTATTTTTTTTAAAACATTCTCCTCTGAAAATTATATTTATAAGAGCATATTTATTATTCTGTGTTATCCAACTAACTGGGTGTCCACATAAATAGAAAAGGAGTTGAATCAGTATAAGACCATTCGTAAAAATAATAACTTTATTATCAATAATACAGTGGGCTTGTTTGCCAAAACGTTTGAAAAAGTCAAACGAACGTTCAAAGTATTTTTCCGTAAAACGAGATAATCTCTTTCACATATTTACCTCAGCTTGCGTAAAAGTACTTATCTATCGCGTTTCTAAATGAGAAAGTATCGAAAGTTTTACAAGACATTGCATGGCTCTAGTGCGCGCGCACACACAATATATATATATAAACACACAAATATTTGCTCCAAAAGTTTTCAAAGCCAATTAAATTAATTTTCCATCATATCAAGGCTGACATCTTTGAACATTAGGTATTTTTAGCTAGTGTGACAGAGATTGATTTTAACATATTATGAGATGATCAATTAATAGTCAAGGCACGCGTGATTCAAGCTCCCAACTTCAACATAATGGACAAAGTCCAGAGAAATACACTATACAAATGATGATTAAGGACGTTTTAGGCCTCTAATTAATAAATTAAGTGGTTGTCATATTCCTTATAAATGAAATCCAGTATAAATCTTTACAATTTTAAAAAGGAAATTAATATATTCTGATGCTACTGCTTTTAATTATTAAAGTGCTTAAAATTCAAGGCCAGTTGAGTGTTCCACGTCTTAGAATCAACAGTGAAATCCAGAATTGAAAGGTAAAATTTTATCCATGTTACTAATATATAAGAAATAGTTAACTTTTTCGAGGAGATTAATAAAGTTATTTGATTGATATATTTATTATTTTGTTTCAAAATAATCTGCCTAATTAATAAAACTAGTATATGATATAATAAACATAAGAATTTTACAATATATGATTAAGTGATTTATTTAATTTTTTCATTCACCTCAAAAAAGTCTACTGACTCTTGTATTAAGGATTGAAAGTAGTATTAAACAGATCCGAATCATATCTCTCCGATATTTAGTGTGGCAAGGATTTATTATAAAGTATGAAGGTGATGACAAATATTGATTATAACATATATTCAATGGCTCAAGGCACCAGAGATTCCAGCTAGCTAGCTGCTACAAATGATTAAGAAGATATTGAGCGTCTAATTAATCAGATATATTTATACTGATAACTGAAAAATTTTAGTAATTTTTTCCTTTGAGAACCAAATGGAAAACATATTTTGAACTTAAGGACCTTACGTTTGCAAAATTATTTTGCGATTCTTCTTGCTTAGGGTTCAGTCTTCAGAACTTTGCAAAATGTTGATGACGAGGGTCCTAATAACAAATCGAGCAAGAGAGATAGTACTAGTGAAGACTTGCAAAATAAACAGCACAATTTTACAGATTCTTCTGGATTCTAATAAATGATTTTTTAAACTTAAGGTTCTCAATATAAAATATGTCTTCCATTTGGTATTTGAGAGAAAGTTTCCCTTAATTTTTTGACCAACTCATTTTGAACACATCGATGTTTCATTATGTCACGCAAGATTAGCAATCATGGCAAAGAGTAACTATGACATGTTAAAATGATCAACAGTCAAGTCACGACCAGTAAATAAATTAAAAAGTCCAGAGAATTATTCATGTAAATAAGAAACATTTCATAAATCTTGTAGGAAAATAATCAACTTGTGCTGTGTTTTCTTTTTTCTTTTTTGGGGGCATTATAAAACACTAGGATTTAAATTAGTAAGCGATTCTTTTAACAATAATATGAATTAATCACATAAAATATTATCATTCAGATGATACTGTTATGAATATATATACAAGTATAAAGAGAGAGCCCATTGAAAATAGTCAATTTATATAGTTTATTTTGACTTGAGACATAATGGTATATGTACAAGGATAGTACTGGGAAAACAGGCTGGCCCGTAGCACGTGGCCCGTTTAAGTCGGGCCCGTGCAACCCGACTTCTGGCGGGCTGCCAATTTGGCAGCCCGAGCTCGACATGGCGGGCTGGCGGGCTGGCCCGCCAACCCGCCATGTTTTTCTGTTTTTTTTTAATTTATAGTTTCCTTTTTTTTCCTCTGCCTCTTGTGTTGTATCAATCCCAGCAAATATAACAACATAATCAGCTTCTAGCTGTGCAAGAACAACAAGAACACGACGTATATTCATCAAGAACAGCAATAACATGGCATATAACAACATAATTGCTTCTTTAGCTCTGCCTCTTGTGGATATTTTTGCTATTGAACAGCAAACATTGGGATGCTCACAATACACTGTAACACATGGCATATATTCATCACAAAGACTCAAACGCTACTGATGTTCAAAGTTCAAACGAAGTTCTTGGCTTTAGAATACTATTCTCTGCCACTGAAAAGCTTCACAATCCCTCACATCGAGTTTTAAATGCACAAAATTTCCCACCTGAATGGCTTCGCAACACAATCTAGAGGGATTTGGGAAAGGGATTTGGGACGATCACAAGAACATCAAACATTCAAACATCAGAACCGTTCTCACAAGAACAGCAAGCATCACACGCTAATCATCACAACAATCTA
>JANTPZ010038115.1:0-14707 GCA_025593235.1 Vachellia pachyceras
GCATTTGGGAATCGTATGAGTTGAAGTTGGATTGGTGAGCCGAGTTGAATCTCCCTGTCTATGTTGGCTCTGACTCGAGCAGCATTGAGGGGTGTGGTGACTATGGTCACCTTCACGTGTCGCCGAGACAACAGCCTAGCCATGTCCACCATGGGAAGGATATGACCTGGGGCCATTAAAGGTATCAAAATAAAGTGGAGCTCAAGCTTGTCCGACATGACAGGCAAAGTTCTAAATGGATGGTGTTGGAGATGTAATCCAAGTGAGATTTTGGGTTCAGAGACAAGTTGAACTAGATGTCTCATTTATCGTGCGAAGGTTCTTGTGATTTTGATTGAATGGAGCCCAAGGTTTTAGGCTGTTCTCGCAAGGATAAGGTCTCATTCTCTCTTGTGGTATAGGATAGGGACTGTACATGAGCTTTTTGAAATACGTGGCACCAACTTAAAGAACAGAGGCCAACCAAAGCGTGACAGAAGTTGGTCACGGATAGGGATAAGCACTAAGCAGATTCAGTGAAGCCAAACCAGGACTGTGGCGCGACCGTATAAATCGCAGAAGAAGAACGCGATCTGGCCAACGTAAGGTGATATGCACAAACAGCTGTCTTTGGTTGGCCCTGAACATGATATGTGTCAGTTAAATTAACATTGAATTTTGCAACTAATGCGAGTGATAATTAAGATGGGACGATAAGGATGAGTTCAGATGTGAATAGTTAAACCCTCATGCTGTAATCTATAAAAGAGTTAAGTTTCACGTTCATCAATTATCTGAAATCCCCATGAGTCACCATCCTTTATATTCAGTGTCTTGACTGTGTTTTGAACTTCCAATGTTGGGTTGTCGGCTCTTAATCAAGGTGATTGCATTGTGATGTAATAGGAAGTTGTTTTTCACTTTTATTTTAGGTACCAGGAGAAAGTGACCAATAGGTTTCGCCCATTCTAAGCCAAATAAACCTTAAAAGATTGATGAGGTTGATATTGCTTGTTTCTTTTTCTTTTTTTATCCAAGATTTTGCTTGTCTTTTCAAAGGGAAAAAGTAAACAAATAAAGTACTGGTGTGGTGGAGACCCGGATATAAGCCCATCTAAAAGGGACTTTGAATTGCAACCCCATGTTAAAATCAAGTCCATAATGTAAAAGGGAAGGAGAGACGTTGGAACACCATCAGAAGAGCTCACAAGGCCCTTAATATTTAAAGATTCTTTTTTTTTTGCCAATCCTTAATATTTAAAGATTCAACGCAAATTAATATGCGTAGCTTCCTTTAATTTGAACCTAACGAAAACATATATATTTAATTTTTTTGTCAGAGAATATTTATTTAAACTGGGAAAAATTTTTATTTAGAAAAAAATCGAATGAGAAAAGGAGAGGGAAAATAAAAATAGAAAAAATATATTTATCTAATAAACATTCTGAATGAATCGATTTTAAAATTTTACGAGTCAAATAAAAAAAAATGAACAAGGTCGGTTTAATTAGTGCTGTATTCATGCCCCCCGCGGGGGACCTTTGTCCTGATAAAATTGAATAGAAACATGTATTCCTAATTTATATAGTTAAATTTATAAATATAACAGTTATTTGTTATTTAATAGTTTTGATATTATTTATTAAGGCTTGTTATCTAGATGTTCTGTGGACAGAGACCGTGATGCCACTCATGCCAGTAGGCATATGAATTCACGTCGGTCGTCTTTTTGCTGTTGAACTTTCTGGTTGGGGTAGGGATGATAATGTGGGCCAGTCATTACAGGTTGGCGGACCCGCCAACAACCCTCCAATTGGTGGGCTGAGAATCCCAACCCGAGCCTACCAATCTTTTCTTTTTATTTTTTTATAAAATTAATTTTTTTCTTTTTTATCCAATTTTTTCTTATAAGATTGCATAATTTCATGTTCTCTTTTCAATCTTGTCAATAAGTGTTCAGTAGTTTCATAAAAATAGAATTTAATATTACTTTTTTTTGTAAAAAATTTTGGTATTGAAAAAAGCAAATAAATGTATAAAATAATTCTTTAAAAAATAAATAAAATAAAAGGCGGGTTAGGCGGACGGCCCCGCCAACCCGCGGTTAGAGGTGGCGGGGCCAACCCGCATTACCATAGGTTGGGGTGATCCGAAAGGTCTTGTTTGTGTAGCGTGATGGTAGCATAAAGGGGGGTTTGCTCATAATTGTGAGGGCAGTGTGAATAAGACGCAGAGAAGGAATTGAGGAGAGGGCAAATCATGGTTGAAAATGGCCATAATGATGCACACATCTTTATTCTTTAGCGGTTGGCTAGTCTTAGCTATCTAGCTCTATCTATCGGTTCCTCCATGGATGGATGGATCACTGATAGATAATGTTTATGGGGGGAAACCTTGTGTCAATCATTTAGCTCTTTGTAGATAGATATTCGTGAATGCTACTCCATTATTATTACGGTCATTATTGATGATGAACTTGATAACTCTCATCAACAATTTAGTGGCCGTTAGAAAACTGTTGGTAAAATGACTGTTCGTTAAAATACATTTTGAAAGATGATTTTTGCCTAAAATACATTTTAATAGAATGTATTTATGTTTGAATAAATGTTGGATTCATAATACATTTTGCCGAAAATGGGTTTCTTGCTCAGAATGCATTTTGCCAATAATAAAATAGTTGTCAAAGGCTGAAGTCTCCTAACTAACAGACTTTTAGACCCAAAATGCATTTTGTACAAAAACAAATGAGCTGCCAAACAAGAACTTAATTCCTCCAAGCATGGCACTGGCTAGGATCCACTCAAAACCAACATATACCTGCTCTCTCATCAACCACTGATAACGAACATGTTTTCAATTTAACCTTTGTCCCATGAAAGTAATTAAACACGGATCCCGTCCGGTCCGGTTACTTCTATTAGCCATTTGTGATAATTAAGTGATGATCATGGTGTATATGATCCGATCAACAATCCAAGCCACGTGAATTAAGTTCAAGATTAATGTAGAATGCAGGCTTCGGTTTTGGGCTGGAAGGCAAGTGACTTTTTGCAGGTATGGCAGAGCCTGGAATCAGAATAACTCCATTGATTCTTCCTTAAAAGAGGAAACAAAACGATCCCTGTATATTGGAAGATGATGATGAACATTTGAAATATCATTCATGGCTGGCAGACATGTAATGAAAAGAAGAGCCAGCGATAGCCTTTCATAAAACACCTAAAACTATACACCCCTCGTCACTCATCAATGATTGTTATATTATCAGGAAGGGGAACTGGTTAGAGCTGCAGTAAAGCCCAGGTCCCAGGCGCATTATATATCTTTTACCACGACGACGCTTCCAGTGGAGAGGTGAACCCTCCTACAAGAGAGAGACTGCAATCTTCCAATTAGCTAGAAATGGGAATGCATGACATATAAAGTATGGTCACTAATCTAGATCCTATATATTTACCTTATAAACTGTAAAAATACGATAGAAAAGCCAAAATTGAAACTTTAGAATGCAAACCAAATAAACACTTGCAAGCTGGAGCACTTTCAAATCTACCATTTTGATGAAATATTAGCGGTATGTTTAGCTGAAGAAAACAAACCGATCGTTTGGTATGATTCTCATTGTATAACTGGAAAGAAGCGTCACTTCCTGGTAAAATATACAGAGTGATGAAGTTAATTGGTTCAATGCACGAAGCTAAAGATCCTGCTCATTCACCAGATGTGTCCGATAAACAGCTCTGGTCTATCATGCTTGCTTTGATTGAAGGATTATAATGCTCCTCGTGTCAGCAGTTCTCCGAGCCTTCTCCTCATCTATCCATTTGGTATGTAACAAGTATGTTTAGTTCCGTAAAGCAAACCATCAAAAACCTATCATAAAAGTAAAAATGTCTATCTGTCAGGAGTTAGCATGACAGGTTTCCATGCAGTTTCTGGCTGCTATCATATCTATCGATCTACAACTACAAGTTAACAAGAAGAGTGTACGGTTTTTTTAATGACAATATCACAAGCATCTAAACAGCCTAAATGAGAACTGTGCTGGGGGCACGATTATGCAATTATAAAGAAGTTTGTGCACGAAATAGGATATATGTGTTAAATAAGTTCTTGAGGCCCTGAGATTAGAGCAAGTAGGTTTTGATTTGGACCTCCAATTCCAAAAGGCCCAGTTTAATGTGTTGTGAGAAGTTTTACACACCTTGGGCTTCCTAGTCAAAATGGATCAACTTGCTTCGTCATCCTCTCAAGTCCAAAATTCACCCAGGGCTGTACGAGGGCGATTGGTGGGGCCATTTTAGATTTTTTTACCCTCATGCCCGGGCTAGGCCCACCCCAGACATTTGATATGTGATTTTATTTCAATTTTTAATTTAATATACATACATACAAATATATGCATGTATATGTATATTTTTCTATTTTTGATTTTGTTAAGAATCATAACGATATTTTGGTTGAAAATAACAAAAATTAATTCTTTTCTTATGTTGAAATTTGTTCACTATAATTTCCGGCAAAAAAATGTTTCATACCCTTCTCACATATACATATTGTGCTTGTTTGGCAACGCTTAATTTATACCCAAAAGCAAGTTCAACAGTATTTTTCCGTAAAATGAGATAATCTCCTCCACATATTTGCCTCAATTTGTGTAAAAGTACTTCTCTACCGTGTTGCTAAATGGACATGTTATTAACTTGCAAGTTAGATTGAACTAATTTGACAAGAAAACTGAAATTAGTGGCGGGCATCATGAATTCATGGGAATATGGATCCGTTCCTCACTGTGGTTTTGCACATGTACAATTGTAACTGGCATAGAATTTTTAAAATAACGGTTGTATTCTCAACACTGGCATACAGATATTGACCCGAGAGAGAGAGAAACAGAGACAGAAAGAAAGCTACAGTGTGATATTGTTTGAGTATCTATTAAGTATTACTGGCAATAATGATATCAAAATTATAATATACAATGGGCTTGTTTGCAACGTTTCTAGAAACTAAACGTACGTTCAACGGTGTTTTTCTGTAAAACGTGATAATTTCCTTCTTATATTTACCTCAACTTACGTAAAAGTACTTCTGTACTGCATTCTTAAACGGGCACAATTTACAATCACTTTTAATTTCATTGACCACCCCGTAATTGAAGTGTTTTTTTGTTCAGTGGCCAGTTCTACACGTACCTGCCTGTGTTTGAAGGCATTCAGAAAATCGAAAGAAACTTTCATATATATCCTTGTCTGATACAGAAAGACTGTATCAATAACACAGTACAATCACCATTAAGAGCAGGCGACCGATTGATTCCTCTCATGAGAGACACTTGATTATTTCACTCCATTATTATTTGTTACCTAGATATATAATTAATAATAAGAGAGTCCATCTTCTACCAAGCTATAGCGTTCAAGGACAGAATGTGATGACGTAGTTAGGGCCTCCATTACAGGTGAAGAGGCTGTTCTTGTCGTCAAAAGCGTAGCTGTAAGCATCAGGGCACTGCTTCTCGAAAAACTGAGAGTAATTGGTGGGTGGACATTTGTCCGGGCCGCCTGCGAAGCTCCCAGTGCAACAATACTCAGGCTTGTTGAAGGCCACGCAAGCACTTTTGCAGGCAATCACCTTCCCATCTGAGCCCTTCACTTGCAGATTCGCCGGGCAAGCGGTGTTGATCTTCGCCGGACATGTCGACGGCTTGCAGTCGCCGCTCCCACCTTGCGGAGCTATGGACATGGGGACGTTGAACCCGTCCACATTGCTCACGTCGTAGAAATCCTTTCCCCTGTTTGGCGCCACGGTGAGTTCGATCAGGGTTGCGGGTGGGACTGCACCAGCACCATTGCATGCCACTTGGCCGGAGCCACAGTCTGCGGTGGCGCAAGTGAACTTACCTGCGTTATTAGAGCAGCGGGTTCGAGCCCAGAAGCGACCCGACCATGGAGACGGAACGTCGACAGTGCTGGACGCTCTGCTTGTCAGCATGAACCCGGTCTTGGACAGTTGAGGCTTTAGGTCACCGGTGAGAGTTCCCGGCCATACTGTGTATGGGCACTTGTTGTTAAAAGTAATGGTGGCAGCTTGAGATCCTGCATGAAATTAAACACACGAGTGCATTACAACTTCATGTATCTTTAAGACCTATGCATAATATAGATTTTAGACCGGTGAGTGCAGTATGATATATAGGCTAGAGAAGTAATGTAAGCAAGAGAGGAAAACTAGAGGGTGAAAGAGATTAGCATACCAGAGAAGAAGAGGAAGGCCAAAGTAAGGGAGAGAACAGCCTGGGAATTCATGGTATGAGTGGACGATGTTGGTAATAAGTAAGGAAGGTATACGTGTGTATGTGTTTGGGTACGAGGACGAGGAAGGCAGGGTGAGGGAGGAGGAGTATATATAGGGCACTGAGGCTTGAAACCTTGAACTGGGTTTGGGGTACGTGTACGTCGATGGGATTCATCATGTCGATCCATTGCACCTCCGTGTATGCATTCAGCACTGAAAATTCATAGATACATCAATACTCTCAAGTCTCAATCTCAATTATTCAAATAGAAACCCCGAAAACAAAAATAAATTAAATGGTTCTGGTCTCAGTGCCTTGTTGGGCTTGAGTCTTGACTGTCTTCTTTTAATTTCCTATAGCATTTTGTCAGCTGTCAACTAATAACATGCCAAACCTCCGCTCTTGTGAGGCAATCAGAGAGTTAATATTACGGAGTTCACACGCCAAGACTTTAAATTTTGGGGCGGAAAAGTCGCAGAAGAAAACAGGATTGATATTTTCATATGATTCGTACATCAATTAGAAACTAAAAAACAGAAAATTAAATTTGGATGGTCACTAATAATCTCCCCCATTCATACCAGCCACGTGCGTATTTCAAACCTGCCCATACACACACACACACATGAATCAACTGTCCATCTCAAATAAAGAAAGTTCAGATTCACATCTGTCCTGGAATCTGCGCCAGCTTTCTCATTGTGAACATTTTTGCCCTTATCACATTACCAGCTTTTCTCTGGGTGGTTTAAAATAGTTTACCGAAATACTTACGGTCAGTGACGGACTCAGAACCCTAACTCAAGGGTGCAAATTATTTTTTAAGAAGATAAGTGAGACTTGTTCTTAATATGTTTTGAGAAGAATTTGAGTAAAAATTTAGTGAGTTCAAAATTAGCAAATGAGTGGGTGCAAAATAAATTACATAATACTAATATACACCTAATTTTCTAGAAGTCAGGGGGTGCGTTTGAATCTTGATAAATCTCTATTTGTAACAAGCCCCATATTAATTAGAAAGGTTTTCTTGAAATAGTAGTGGCCTTATAAGGTCTTGGCTTTCCCAATATCGTAACAAGCACAAGTTATTGAGAGAATCATACCCTAAAAGCCAATTTTAGGAGTTGAGGAATCCAATGCTGTCACACTATTTTCTGTTACAATGAAGAATGTTGTGCACATGCATGTGTACACACATGTTAAAGTCTTTTTTTTTGCTAATAGGTATGGGTATTTTTCCATTATAGTTAATTATATTTGAGACACTGTCGGATATTAATTATGAATACATCACGTAATATAAATTTGAATCTTGATTCTTTGTGTAGAACTAATTACTTCTGTCAGACCTAACTCCCGCGGTTAATTGTTCATGAGACATAACATAGCATAGGATGTGGTTTTCATATTGATAAAGGCAAATCGTGGCAGCCGGGAGGGCGAGGGCATTGAACAAAAAATCCATCCGCCATTTGTGGTGCTACGTTAGATGAGCCAATAGTCCATCCATCTGTGTATTTTAGCTTCAGACCCAAGAGAAAATTAAATGCCTCCAAAAATACTGTCAATTTTAATTCCTGTTTTCAGACGCAAGAGAAAATTAAATGCCACCATTGATCCCTGTCAATTTCAATTCCTGTTTGTTTCCCAGGAAAATCTAACCCTGGCATCTCTGATCAGTAGAACCTGCTTTTGTATTTGTTTGTTTATGAGATTGTTAGGAAATGGAGGAGGAAACCTTCGGGCCGAGATTTGTGGGACGAGAAACTGGTCTACACCACCTGACGTCACTTTGGACTTGAATACTCCTCCCTCAATGCCTACAAGTGCTTGTTTGGGAACTACGTTATACTTTGTTGTACACGAGTCAAAATAAAACTTTTTTTATATATTTACATCAGCTTATATAAAATCACTCTCCCAACGGATTTCTAAACACACACCAAGTACTTTTCTTCCCTTCCATTTGCACGCATGCTTATATGCAAAGTTAAGTTGTTTATATGGCTCGATCGCTTTGTTTTGTAGCACGAAATCGACTTTTTGATATGGTTCGTTCTTATAAAATCTGTCAGCATCATCACTTAATTGGTTCCTTGCGACAAGTTCATTTGGAATTTGTAATGTCAGTTACTTGAGAATTTTCAATCTACGGGCTTTTATTTCTCACAGGCTCTAATAATCCATACGAGTATCAGTAAATATTCTTTTCCTGTATGTTTTGAATGGCACGTGGTCTGTAGCAATTTTTGGGTTCGTATATAAATCATTGTATAGACTATAAAAGCAAAAATAAAAATAAACAGCTGAAATTATTCTAATAAATTATCTTGTGACAGCGTACAATTACATACATGTATGCAAAAAATGGTAGAAAAACTAAATATGTGGATTCTCTTATACTGAGTCTCAGTGTGAGACATATGGGCTGATTAACATCGAAGTATTATCGTAGTTTTTTTTATACAAATTTTAGAAAAGGGGTTGGGCTCACTTACGATACAAGGCCAGAGCACCTAACTCATGATCCACTGGGGGCTTGTCCCTGCGGGTACTGGAGCATGTCAAGCAAGCCCTTTAGTTCTGGTCATACAGGTATAGGTCAACCCAGTTTCACTAAGCTGTGGTGATGCCTCCTCAAACGTTGCGACTGGAGCCACAACAAAGTGGCACTCCCCAGGATCGAACCCTCTTCCTTTTAAGTGAGAGTACTAGCCCAATCCCTTCACCAGTTGAATCCATGGGTGAAGCATTATTGTAGTTGTCGCATAGATCATGTTTCAAGTCATGGCATTCATCCATCTCACCCATTGTTTGGATAAAAATAATTGGGGCTCAAGAATGGCCAGCAAGAAGAAAAGAGGCACACAAACGGAAGAAATGAAGCTTCGAGCCCACGAAGCAGAGAAGCCCACGTGTCTCGCAGCATCAAATATATAACTCTCATTGTACCCAAAAAAAAAAAATTATCTCTCAGTAACAAAAAAAGCATGCACAAAAGTGATGAGCTAGCGTAATTGAAGATTAAGAACCATGCAATATGTGTGCTTTGAAGCATTCAGAAAGTCAAAAGAAACAAATTGTATTTGCAATATTCTTCAGATACAGAGGCATATGTATCGCTGTATATCTATGACACAAGACAATCACCATTAAATGCAGGTGATTGATTCCTCTCAAGATACATATATTTCATCCCATATTGTTATTTAGTATATAGAGTAATTAATGATAATTAAGAGATCTCCCTCATCTTCAACCTCGGAAGCGATCAGGTTCAAGGGCAGAACATTAAGGCATAGTTAGGACCTCCAGAACAAGTGAAGGTGCTGCTCTTATCATCATAAGCATAGCTGTAAGCATCAGGACATTGTTGCTTGAAGAACTTTGAGTACTCAGTGGGAGGGCAAGTAGCCGGTGACCCAAAGCTCCCAGTACAACAATACTGAGGCTGATCCAAAGCCAGGCAAGCGCTCTTGCACGCGATCACGTTACCACCTGATGAGCCCTTCACTTGCAGCTCCGCCGGGCACGCGGCGTTGATGTTGGCCGGACAGCTAGACGGCTTGCACATGCCGTTTCCGCCTTGTGGAGCTATGGACATGGGGATGTTGAACCCGTCCACGTTGCTCACGTCGTAGAAATCCTGCCCGCCGTTTGCTGCCACGGTGAGTTCCATTAGGGTTGCGGGTGGGACTGCACCAGCGCCGTTGCATGCTACTTGGCCGGAGCCACAGTCTGCGGTGGCGCAAGTGAACTTGCCTGCGTTGTTAGAGCAGCCGGTTCGAGCCCAGAAGCGACCTGACCATGCAGATGGAAGGTCCATAGTGTTGGACGCTCCGCTTGCCAGCTCGAAGCCGGTTTGGGATAGTTGATGCTGTTGGTCAGCGGTCAGAGTTCCCGGCCATACAGTGTATGAGCACTTGTTGGTGAAAGTGATTGTGGCTGCTTGAATCCCTGCATGAAAATACGTGCATTGCATCGTCAAGTATTCAAAAAACGTATACATGCATATTTAGTGCTTGTTTGGAAACTCCGTTGGGAAAATGGATTTTACAGATTTTGAGGCATTTTGGGAATTTCGAGATGGTTTTACGGATTTCAAGATGGTTTTTATGAACTTCGAGATGGTTTTGTCTCGGCTTACGTGTACCGTTTGGGAAAATGGTTTCCCAAACAGGCACTTAGTATTCTGGATTACATGCCCAATCAAGTGAAATTAAATTTAGTATGAAGTAGATAGGCCAGGCAACAAATATATATGTATGTATATATAAAAGAAGAGATGAGGAGGAAAGTAAGAATGCAAGAGGAATTAATGCTATGTTTGTTATGGTGGAATTGGAAATGGAATTCATTTCCTATATTTGGTATGGTGGAACTGAGGGTGGAATTGGAAATGGAAATGGAATTCAAAATGGGTAGAAATGAATTTCATAATGTAACCCATGCCATGGAATTGATTTTTTGACCCCTCATTTTTTTCTATATTTATATTCATCTCCATCTTCATTTCCATTTTCATCTCCAACTCCATTTCCACCAAAGGAGCCATAAAGGAAAGACAAAAGAAGTATAGATGTGACCATACCAGAGAGGAGGAGGAGGAGGAAGGCCAAAATAAGGGAGAGAGCAGATTGGGTATTCATGGTGATGTATATGTGATGTTGGCGATGAAATGAGAGGGAACGAGGGTATATAAAGAGAGGCTTGATGAAGCGTCAGAGATGAGACTCTGTTACGTGTCCATGGTGCATTTAGGAGGTTTCATGTTTGAGCTAACTACGTGTGTACGCATCAAGTATATTTTGCCCATTCATACTCTACCCAAATACCAATTTTATTCTTTAATATTAGTTCCAGCTTACCTTTTTTTTAGATATCAATGAACTTAAATAAATTGATAGATTTATCATTTTTCTCAAATCAAATTGCTTAACTTGTAAATTAATATATAATCTAATAATACATATGAATATTTTAAAATATACATAATCCAAATTATTTTATTTAGTTTCCTTAATCTCCCAAAAAAAATAAAACTAAAGCTTGTATTAAGCATCATGTTAGAGAAAAGTCAGATGCATATAGAGTAGTGTAATTTATGGCATTGAAGTTCAGTTAGTCTGTTGTGGCCTTGAGGTTACTTAAAGTACGCGGCAATAGATTTTGCAGAGAGGGGAATTAAATTTAAGTAATTAATGCTGACTTGAGAGATTAGTAAAAACGGTAGATATCCAGCTGCCTTGTTTTAGGTAAGGCCGGTTGTAATTAATGGAGGGAACCGGAGGGAAGGGTGTTTGTTTCATTTTATTTCTCTCGTCAGTTAGTAAAAACGGTAGATATCCAGCTGCCTTGTTTTAGGGAAGGGTAGTAATTAATGGAGGGAACTGGAGGGAGGGGTGTTTGTTTCATTTTATTTCTCTCGTCAGTTGCCGACTAACACATGTACCGAATCCTTTTTAGCACCATTGGTTATAACTTATAACCATGAAGTTAAGACTATGGGAGCTTTTTTAGTATCAGTTATTTGGCCCAGAGTTAATAATATGCATAGGAGTTGGACTATTTCCTAAAAATGGCGTCTTCATTCGGAGGGTCGCCACCATCGACGGTGGCAGCTTTTGGTGAAGAGATGGATACACTGAATCATAGTAGGAAGAAGGTGAGAAAAGGGGGAAATGAATCTACAGGACAGGTGCTGCTGAAACCTCGCATGGAGGATTGGATTGAGGATAGAGCAACCTAATTACAAGGAATCGCTAATGAAGAATATCGTGCCATTGTGATGCGATCTAGATGAGGGAAAGGATGGAAAGACGGAAGAGATTAAGACTGGATTTGAAGACGTAAGGGAACCAACGAAAGGGATTACTGTGGATCTGAGTGATTCATTGTGCCCTAACTTTGTACTCGATGATAAAGAGAAGGAAAGGCTGCAAAAACCATTTAGAAGAACGCTGATTGTGAAGATATTAGGCTCTACACCAAATTACGACTTCATGTGTGGGAAATTCGCACAACTTTGGGCGAGATCGGGCAAACATAGGAAATGCGGGTACCATCATCCAATCACCATGGTACATTCCCTTGCAAGCCTTTGATGCAATAAAATCTATCTGCAACTTTATTCCCAAGGATTCTTTCTAGTTCAGTAGCTCATGAAGCAAATTTCTGCAGCTCCAATCAAGTTGCTGCAGGTATTAGCCCTCACCATTACATCAAACTACTCGCTACAATCCATTTCGCAAAATGCAAATCTCCTCCTTATCAAGAGGGCTTCTTCAAGGGCTAAGCATTCTGCCATAAAAGCAGAACTAGCTGCCACCTTCTTCCCTCAACCACCCAAGAATTAAGCTCTCTCATCTCTCTACAAACACTCCTGCATCCTCATTTTCCCCTTTCTAAGCTCCATCCAGAATTATTTGGACAAAGCATATATCGGGTTTCCCTTCAATATTCAAACTTCATATCAGTTGGTTTGGCAGAGTTGCGTCTTTCTCCATCCTAAGCCACATTGCTCAAAGAGGCTAATACATCATGAAGATATTAGGCCATTCTCTTTTAATTTGCTTCTGATTACTTTCTTTCATGTATATGTAGTTTAATTTATTCTGTATCGTAGAAACCTTTTTTCTTATGAATATCATTTTGTTTGATTCAAAAAAAGAAAGAAAGAAAGCAATAAACATATATATGTTTGTTGGTACGTAAAAACAATAATTACAAACTAATCAGAAGAATAAAAATATGGTAGGATCCGATATGGTCTCATCTCACAAGCAAGGACATTGACAGTCATAATGTCTCGGATTCAAACACTCTCCTGATCATATGCATTTCAATTTTAATTTTTGTTGTCATAACATTTTCCCCCTTGAGTGTTTTTGCCAGTCTTAGAAGAACGAATTTATACGCTCATTATTTATAAATAATAAATTTGTTGTCAATTTTATTTTAAATTATATATATGTATATTTTGTATGTGCATATATATATTTGTATTTTGTATAAGATATATCAAAAGTTAAACTTTGACGTGTGGGATGTGGAGGAGTAATAAGGGATTGGAAATGGAGATGGGTGAGAGGGTCCATTAAAAATATTGGTGTGTGCAGCGCCTACTATGCTGAGATATGGGGGGGCTTTGTGAGGACTTAAAGTGGCTAAGGAGCTGGGCGAATCAATCAACTGGTAATAGAAGGTGACTCCAGAGCTGTTATAGTAACACTTAATCAGCTGAAAGAAGGAGGAGGACATAGGGGACTAATATTATATTACATGAGTTGATTGCATATGCGATGAATGCAAGCTGGGAATTATATATCCTTTCAGCATTTATACAGTGGCTGACTCTCTAGCAAATCTGAGTCTAGATTTTAACTTTGATTTACTAAGCAGTATGATGTAGCTCCTGATGGGGTTCAGAACTTGGTGTGGAGTGATTACTATGGAATCACCCAATCAAGAGAAATTTGGGTTTAATAAAGATTGACGGTCGTTTTACCAAAAAAAATATGCATGGGAGTTTAAAACGAAGAATGGGGGAAGGAAGGGGGCGGTTATGTGTGTGTTTGAGAAGTCATTTTCCCAAACGGTGCACGTAAGCCGAGACAAAACCATTTTGAAATTTGTAAAAACCATCTCGAAATCTCGAAATTCATAAAAACTATCTTGAAATCTGTAAAACCATCTTGAAATTCCCAAAATGCCTCAAAATCTGCAAAATCCATTTTCCCAACGGAGTTCCCAAACAAGCACTATGTGTGTGTTTGAGAAGTCCGTTGGAAGAAATGAATTTACAGATTTCGATGTATTTTACGGATTTTATGATGGTTTTATGGATTTCGAAATGGTTTTATATTGGAATGTGTGCACCGTTTAAGAAACGGTGTTCCCAAACAATATTGGAATGTGTGCACTATATATATTTAAAAACGGGAAGAGAACATAAAATGGAAAGTGAATGTTAAACTTTAACCGGAGTTTTTCTTTGCTTCGCTCTTTACACTGTGAACTGCACCGTTCTATTTTTATAAATATTAATAATATATCATCTCAATTAACAACAAATATATACTCTTACAGAGAAAAGAGCTCAACCATTCTATATACCGAGTATATCATTTTTTTTATTTCTATAATAGTGGAGGGAAAAGCAAAGATTTGGAAAATTAGTTAAAAACCTTTATCGTACGCCCCCACCGTAATAATCAAAAAGGTTAATTACACGAAGAAAAACAGGGATCTAAATATTAGAGCTGGGAAACGGGCTGGCCCGCCAGCCCGCCCCAGCCCGCGGGCCAAACGGGTTCAGCCCGTTTGGCCCGCTTTGAAAACGGGCTGCCAAACGGCAGCCCGAGCCCAACCAGGCGGCCCGCCATCCACTTTTTTTATTTTTAAAATTTATTTATTATTATTATTTT
>JANTPZ010038116.1:0-17928 GCA_025593235.1 Vachellia pachyceras
AATTTGAGTTACTCGTATTTAATTACTAGGATTTCATTTCGTTTTATCGGCTCCTCAAAGTGAATACGACCCGGATTGGTGCTATACTACATTAATTCGGTTAAAATCTTTGACGCGGACTTAGGCGACTAAAAGTTCGCTCGTCAATCACCCATTTTGATCTTAAGCTCCAACAAATGGATGTTAATATTGTGTTTCTCAATGGTGACATTGATGAGATGATTTATATGAAGCAACCAGAAACTTTGTGTTAGGAGAAACTAACTTTATGGTTTGCAAAGTAAAGAAATCCATCTATGGTCTCAAGCAAGCTTCCCATCATTGGTATTACAAATTTCATCAGGTAATTATCTCATTCGGTTTCAAAATAAATCCTGTTGATCATTTTGTATATCGCAAGGTTAGTGGGAGTAAGTTCATATTCTTAGTTTTATATGTTGATAACATATTACTGGCCTTATATAATTCGGTCTTGTTGCAGCAAACCAAGAAATTTCTATCAAAAAACTTTGAAATGAAAGATCTTAGTAAAGCTTCCTTTGTATTAGGAATCCAGGTTAATTGAGATGGAAATCGAGGTGTCCTTGGATTATCACAAAGGAGTTATATTGATAAGGTGTTTAAGAGGTTCGGCATGCAAGATTGTAAATCAGGTAACACCTCTATTGTTAAAGGAGACAAATTCAGTCTCAAATAATGCCCTAAGACAACACTTGAGATTAAAGAAATGGAAAAAGGATTCCCTACTCTTCAGCTATTGGGAGTCTTATATATGCTCAAGTGTGTACGTGACTAGATCTCGCGTTTGTTACTGAAATGTTAGGCAGATATATGAATAACCCAGGTGTAGACCATTGTAAAGCAACCAAACGGGTTATGAAATATCTGAAGAGAATAAAGGATTACGTGCTCATGTATCGTAGATCAGATCAGTTAGAGATCATTTGGTATGTTGATTCTGATTACGATGGATGCTAATGCATTAAAAAATTCACATTAGGCTATGTTTACATGCTAGCTGGTAGAGCCATTTCTTGGAGCTTCCTCACTAATGGAAGTAAAGCATGTAGCAGTTTGGGAGGCATCCAACCATGGAATATGAATGCGCAACTTTGTCACTGGGCTGCAAATTGTGTAAAGTATTGAAAGATCATTAAAGTTATATTATGACAATATGGTGGCAGTCTTATATTCCAATATATATCCATTAATGATAGGGTGCAGAATGGACAGTTTTCTACCAACACATTCGGACATACTCCATAACTGTTTAACCTAATAAAGGGAGTAACACCCAAGGTCTTTCATGAGCACATAGCGCGGAAGGGTGTGTTTTGTGATGAGGATATCCTAATTTAGTGGGAATATGTATTTGGTATTTGATTTCATGAACATTTAGGTATTTATTCTGATCAGAAATAAAGTCATTCAATTTTCCTTTAAGGTTTTGATTCAGGTTGACATTCTGCATGATTAAGGTTGATCTCACTAAGGAGGATCAGTTGGAAAATAGGTATGTACAGATCACATTTATGAAATTTTCCATGCATTATATCCATGATTGGTCTATGTCATTTAATCGTATACATATATCTGATCATTCTGGGATTTAGTTATGTGTAATACGACGAAGATCCTGATTGGTTCTCTATGGATGCGATCAATGGACCAGATTGTTTGGGGAATAAATAATGGCAATTTTGTGCATATAAGGTTTTGCACATTTAAATTATATATGTGCCCCAGTGGGAGATTGTTGGAATAATTCAACAATGGGCTACATATTAAACTTATATGTGGGTGCCATTATTTCTTACTCCGACCTAATTTATAAAGTAATCTAATAAGGTTTAAGGAATTAAGTGGGCTCAATCCAGTGTCATGAACTAATATATATTGAGACCCGATTTACTGGACCGTATTCATTGATGAGCTGAATACGGGGCCCCTCTATAAATTTAGGGCTATGGCCCCCGGGTTAGCCAAGGGTTTCATTTTAGCCACCTTGCTTCCCCATCCGCAGTCAGTTTCCTCTGGTCCCTGGTGATAACCTGGTTGATCCGCCCCTTCCGTCACATGCATCCATAGATTCAGGTACGCTTCCGCAATGCTCTAAACTATTCTATTGAACTTGTATACTTCAGAAATCCCAACATTTATCTCTTAAAATTGGTCACATGTCACCGGTTCAAGTAAATACTTAGATTAACTTATTTTAAATTACTTTTCTTAATTTTAATAATTATGTGAAAAAATTTATCTTAATGTAAATAATAGTAATTATCAAGGTTATTTTGGTTTTGTAGTCATTGAAAAGGTGAGAAAAAGAAACTCTAGGCTATACCTGCGGGATTTATCTTTAGTCTATTTGTATCGTGTCAGAAAACTTTATCATCTTTCTCTCTCTCCTGTCACGTCACTTTATTTCTTTATCTCATCTACATTGTAACTGTTAAAATACCTATTACATTTTACCAAAATGGAAAAATTTGAGGGAAAATATATGAGAAGTACTTGAAGTTCTGAAACTTCATTTACTATTATGAACAAAGAAAATGACATGTGGGTACTAAAAGTTGCTGGAATTAATACAGGTAGGAATGGGGAATTTTAAGGGAATTAATGAAAAAGATGAAAGTGCCTTTAAGTTATAAGAAATTATCATTATATTTCATGAAGTCATCAATACGCTATGGAAAAATTGTCAACTAACTTAGAAGTAAAAGAAGCACCCTGAGTGGAAAAATTGTCAATAACACAGAACACTTATCATTCCCTCTTTGAAAAGTTGTCAATACGCTATAAAAGATTGTTATCCTTTATAAGTGAAAGGATATGGACACCCAAATGGAGATATTGTCAAAAGCATAAAATAAGTAGTTATTATATTTGATGGAGTTGTCAATACACTTAGGGAAGGTGTCAACCAACTCAAGGAAACACTAGAGGCATTCGAGTGGAAAAGTTGTCAATCATAAAAGAACTTTTGTCAATCCTATTGCAAAAGTTGTTAATATAATAGAAAAATTGTTTTCCAAAACTTATACTATGAAAAGTTGTCAACCAACTCAATAGACCAACAGAGACATCCGAGTGAAAAAGTTGTTAAAATCGTTATATTGCTTGTCATTCTCTTTAAAAAAGTTGTCAATAAACTATGAAATTTTATTTTCTAAAACTCAATGGAACAACATAAACACTATTTTATTGCCTAAAATTTTATTCTGTATTTTATTGCCTCACAATATTTTTTTCTTAAAAAGGGGAAGAGCCAACAAAAAAACAAGAGTTTCTTCCAAATTGTTCTTACGCCAATTTTCAGGATGTACACCCAGTTGCTAAAAAACACGCTTTCAAATCAACCTTTAAAAAAACATCATATATGATCTGTGATTGTTCCTTCGTCATAGGAAATATTAAGCATTATAAAATTTGGGTATTGTTAAAATGACTTCAGAAAAGTCCAACATGCCAAATGAAAACTCCAAATGCTAAATCGCCATTGATTAATTAATAGAACAAAGCGTTATAAAATTGCAACTTACAATGGCATGTTACAAAGTTAATTGGTTTATCTTAGAGACGTTATTGCTAGCTGGAATATTATTCTGATTTGCCATATTCTTCAAATAGACACTTATGCCCTCAAGTTAGGCTATTACATTTCGTGCATGTTTGCAAATATGTTAAAAGAATAATTTCACACAAATCGAGGTAAGTATAAAAGAAGAATTTTGTTTTGATTTATATGTAAGGTGTTGTCAATGTGGTTGCCAAACACACCTTCCATTATGGACAAGACTTTTTCACGATGTGTGTTTTTGAGTTTATTCACAAGCCACCATAATACCCCACTCTTCAGTTGCTGGAGCTCAAACGGATTATGATAAGGCATTGTGTTATCGTCATCCCTTTCTGTGGCATCCACATTTGTATCCATGAAAGCACATGGACATCACAAGAATCCCTACAATTACAAATCCTAGTCAATGAAAAGGAATGGTAAAAATGCATATGAATTTGTAAATAAGTCACTTTGTATCCACGTAATGTTTACATACACATCGCATTGAACATGGACTTTAGCCCAAGTCACTTCCTTGTCAATATTGTCCTCATGGTAAAACAATTTTGGCTACAGCTGTAATGATAAGAGTGGCAGGAGCAGGCTCCAGTAAATGTAAAAGGTTCCAAAGGGATTCCATCTTATAAGGGGAAAAATATATTAAATTCAGGCTTCAGAAAAACAATTCTAGTCCTCGTTCATTAGCAACCAAAGTTGCATAGTTTTGGCCAAACTCGAGAACAGAGAAAACCATGCAACCTGCAGACACCAAAAGAAGATTTTAAGTGCATGAAAACATTTTAATTGGAGAACCGGTGAAGTAAGAAGGAAGCTTAGATAACTTAACTAGAACAAGGATCATCTTGATGATTTTGATGTTATGCCAGAGACCGGACATAGTCAGTAAGTGGTCCCTTCCTTTTTTCTAGTTTTATAATGATTATAGCGACTTAGAATTGTAGGGGGCAGGTAATCGAACCTTTCTCATCCTTATTAGAGATATCGTCAAGAAAAATGGTGTGGATATTTTTTGTCTCCTCAAACCAAGAATCAGTGGTAGCCGAGCTGATAACATGATTCGAAAGTTTGGCTTCTTTCATTGGATAAGGGTTGAAGCTTCAGGCTATTCGGGTGGTATTTGGCTTAATTGGAACAACTATGACTTTAAGATTGAGTACATTACATCAAATACGCAGGTTCTTCATTATCAGGTTCAAGACGTGACAAGAAGTTCTTTGCCTCTTTCATTTATAGTGAAACCACATATATGAAAAGGGCTCATTTGTGGCAAACTATCAGGGAAATTAACCAACACACAATTGATGGATGGATTTTAGTAAGGGATTTTAACGCTTATAGGGTTCCCGCTAATAAGGCAGGAGGAGCTTCGGCGCATGTCTTGTCTATGCAATAGTTTGACGAGTGCATACTCCAAGCGGACTTATTGAGCTCAAGTCTTAATTTTACTTAGAATCGTGAAGGGCTTAGGGAGAAACTTGACTGGGTTTTTTGCAATGTGGCTTGGGAAGCAAATTTCCCTCATACCAAGGTAACCTATGATGTCAAGTATAAGTCTGATCACAATGTGATAATCATTTCGCGTGGTCTCCAGATGTTTCAACCACAAACCTCGAGAAGATTCCATTATCAGGCAGCTTGGAGACTAGAAGAGACTTTCCAGAAGATTGTGGACACTGCTTGGGAAGGAAGAGAGTGGATTGATGGGGTTGAAAATTTCCAAAATATGGCTACAAATTGCAAGAAAAGCTCCTTTGGTTTCAAAAGTCCAGATGTAGTTGGCTTCAGTGGGGAGACCGAAACACGAGGTACTTTCATGACTCCACTGCCGTGCAACGGAGAAAGAACAATATACTGGCCTTGCAAGACGATAGGGGAAATTGGGTCGATGACCAGGACAATTTGAGAGCCAAAGCCAGTAATTACTATCAGGATCTCTACAGTAAAGATGCGATCATCCCAAGCACCTCCAATTGGCCGAATGAGTTCCTACGGCAGCGTGATTCCCAACTCCACTTCATTTATAAAGAAGCAAGTGACATCGAGGTTAAAAATGCAGCATTCTCTATGGGCGCTTTTAAAGCTCCAGGCCCGGATGGTATTCAAGCCCACTTTTTCAACACCCAGTAGGAGGTGGTTGAACCAAAGATTTGTGACTTGGTGAAGCAGGCGTTCCTGGACCCATCTTTTGTTAGGGCTGTTAACCATACAAATATCATTCTCATCCCTAAAGTTGAGAACCCTGCTAATTTGAAGGACATGAGACCTATCTGCCTGTGCAATCTTAGTTTCAGGTACTGACAAAGCTTCTGGCCACAAGATTCAGACACATTATGTAGGATTTACTTGGGCCTAAGCAGAGTAGCTTCATAGCTTCTCGTTCGAGTTGTGATAATATAATTGTCACCCAAGAAGCTATACATCTTATGAGGACTAAACAGGGAAGGAAAGGGTACATTGGATTAAGGAGGTTTTTTAGAAACCACCTTACGGGGAGGTGGGGCTATGGGACAATCTAGTTCACTTGATCCTTAGATGCATTGACACTGCAACCATGAGAGTTCTATGGAATGGAATTGAGGGTCCAACTTTTATCTCGTCACGTGGAATCTGCCAAGGATAAGCCCTTACTTATTCGTTCTATGCATGGAGAAGTTAGGGCATTTGATTAAGGTGGAGTGCTGGGATGGTAGATGGAAACCTCTCTCTTTCCCTAATCAAGATCTCCGCTTATCCCCCCTTTTCATTGCAGATGATCTTCTCCTTTTTGCTGAAGCTTCCTTGAGCCAAATGAGCAATATAAAAAAGGTCATGATGCAGTTTTGCGGAATCTCGGGACATAAAATAAACTTGTTCAAGTCTCGGGCTTTTTTCTCAAAAAATGTTCATCATGAAAAAGTTTCTAGCTTTAAGTCAAAGGTTGGGTATTTCAACCACCGTCGATCTCGGCAAATACCTTGCCGTTCCCATTATCCATTTGCGGGTGACTAAAGTGACTTTTGGGCACTTAACGAGGAAGGTTCGATCAAGACTTTCGTCGTGGAAAGGTAGATACTTAACTGTGGCAGGGAGAACGGTTCTCATCAAAGCAGTGCTTTCAGCCCTTCCTTCCTATCAGATGCAATCGGTTTTGCTTCCGAAAGGTGTTCTCAAGGAGATTGAAAGGGTTAGCAAGAATTTCTTCTGGTTTCAGGATGAGAATAAAAAGAAAATGCACCATATTGCCTGGAGCCAGATTATGAAAAATAAGAAGTGCGGAGGTCTGGTCATAAAAAACCTGGAGCTGCAGAACAAAGCTTTCATTATGAAACTTTGTTGGGGACTAGTCACCAAACCGGATAACTTATGGGTTCAATGCCTTAGGTCTAGGTATGACTGTGGGAGCCAGTTAATGCCTACTGTGGTTCGGAGAAAGTTTAACTCCTTCACCTGGAAGGCCATTACAGAAGTTTGGGACCGTTTCTCCTCGGGGATTGGGAGGAAGGTGAACAATGGACAAACCACTAAGGCTTGGTGGGACTTATGGACTCAGATGGATAAGCCGCTTATAGAGTTTGTAGACCATAATCTGGATCAGAAACAACACGACAAGAAGATTGTGGACTTTACTCTTCCCAGTGGTGCGTGGAATGTTGAGAAGTGGGCGAGGTTCCTCCCTCCTCATATTCTGAGAGAGTGGAAAGTAGCAATCTTTTTTGCAGTCTCACTTATCTTCATTTGGAATCTCTGAAAAGTTTAAGGAGCATTTTGTGGAATGGCATTGCAGAGTCCTTGTTTGAAGGAGATTACAGTAAAAAAGTGTCCCAATTTGAAGAAGTTGCCATTTAATTCACAAGGTGCATTGAAAAATCTACGACACGTTTTTGTAGATCCTCTTGGGTGGTGGGATCAATTGGAATGGGAAAACGAATCTACGAAACGTCTTCTTTCATCAAAATTTGGACGGGCTTCATCCTTCATAGAGCCCAAAATATTTCCGGATAATCCAAATCTGTGCTCAATAATGTAAGATGTAAATATGTTGCACACTATCATATTTATTGTCTGCTGTGTTCAAGATTTACATGATTTTTGCCTACAAATTCTCATGTGTGTCTATATATATATATAAATACAAATTTCTTGTTTGGTGAGAGAGTTAAATTTATATATTAATTAAATTATATATAAAAGCAACACTGGAGAAGACAGTCTGGATGTGTTTAAGATAATTAATTAAATGATTTGTAAATAAGTGATTGGGTAAATGTTGTATTACGTGTTCCTATATCTTCTCAGATTGTATTGCTATGTTATTCTTTAATTTCAAGTACATTTTATTGTAACATATTGCTATTGTATTTTTGAGTTCCAACACTGTTTAACCCATAAACAGACACAAAAGAGTTTGTATATGCGACTGTGTATTTTCTTTGGTGTTATAATCATGGATTGCAACTGCAGGTTTTGTTTTTGAATATATATTTTCAACCCCACACTGTTTGATTAATGTCTAATTTTCGAATGAAGATTATAATTGCCTTTAATCTTTGAAGATTTGTATGCAGTTATATTTTTCTTCTCCAATATTATTCAAACCCACATGCCTTCTCTACGCTTTCAATATTGGCCATCCTCACCTTTTTTTTTTTGGTTTGCTTTTTCACAAGTGCCAAGTCTGGAAATGAATGGCGCAACTTTCTGCATCAGTTTGATGTGTTACAGTGGCATATTAAAGAACAATACATCCATCTTCGTCAGTTTTATTTTATTCTTTGATTATTTTAGATTTTTTTGGGTTTTCCATTGTTTTATATCTGATTTCGCTGTTGTTCTGGACTAGTTTTTTGAGGATGATCTTTCTTTCTTTTTTGGGTGAAAATGAGCAATGATCTTTCTATATATATGTTTTGAACTTCTTTGTTCTCGGTCCGGTTTTCAATTATTTTGAATTTAAAAATTTTGACGTAAATATCCTTTTCATATGATGTCTCTCTCTAGTGCCCTGCTTGGATTTCACAGAAAATAAACGAGGAAAGAAAACTTAACGACAATGTCATGGGAGAAATGAGTTATCCTTCGTTTGGATAGAAAGAAAAAGTGAAAGGAAGAAAAAGTTAGAGATAAAATAGGATTTGAGTCTCACTACATTTTCTCCACAACTTTTTTCTTTACACATAAAGACAAAGTTGAGAGAACTCTTTTTTTCCTACCTAAATGTTCTTTATTACTTTTTTTCATTATAAAGAACATGTGAGTAGATAAAACATAAAAACAAATCTTAAGTAAATAATTTGATTTTAAATTATTGAATGATATTAATGTTAATTTAATTTTTTCAAAACTTATACTATATATTTTAAAGATACTTTACTTATTTAATTATTTATTAAAAAAATTTTACCTAAGAATATTTTAATTATTTACCTATTTGCTCATTTTCTGCAGAATAATTGATAATATTTTCTCTCCTCTCATTCTCCTTCCGTGGAGTCTTAATGTCCTAACATATATGGATATGGATGGAAGCGAACACGATTGCATCGTTCATATATGGTGGGAATTAGTGGATTATTATGAATATTATTATGTGAGGTGAGCTTTTTTTTAGCAAAAAAAGAGTTTGAATGCTACGTTTTTTTCTTTGGTAAATTTTTCATCTTTACCCATATTTTACTTCCTGCCCCCTCATTCCAAACACAAACAGACCATCCAACTGACTTTTGGAATTTTTTGGGTTATTAATATCAAACAAAACATCTATAGCTTATTTGCTTCATAGAGTTTATATAAATGCAATGGAATGTAATGGAATGATGGTTAGGTAGTACTTGTTTGGTATGTTGTTAAGAAATTATGAAAAATGAAATTCATATTTTATCTAAAAAATTAAAAAATGTGAAATAAACTTATTAATTCTATTAAAACTAAAAATGAATGATATAAATATCTAGATATTGATTAATGAAATATACAAGGACTCACATGTAAAGTCATACAAGTTGTAATATGAATTACATAGTCAAAACTATCTAGTGATGATTACATGATTTGATGTAATCTGTTGTAATCAAGCTTACATTCAATTGCATTATTATATCAATCAAATAACGCAATCAATAGGATGTATAAGGATTACATGTAATACATAATCTTTCATGTAAAGCACGGCTAACATTATACACTAAATGTAGGCAAATTATTCAATAGGGATTCAAATATTGATTTCTACGTTTTAATGGATTATATCTTACGTTAGGCCAATTCCTAGTGGCATATTGACCCATTTTTAATTGTATGAATTTGTGTTAACATGACTTGATTCATTCCTCCTTATAATGGTTTAATAAGTTTGTTGATGTTATGAATGATATGTTTTTTCTCACTCGACTAGCTACTAGTTAGGAATACAATTAGTTGGATTATTATCCATATTAGCATTTTCAATCACATTAAAAATTAGAGTTTAGCCTGATTGAATTCTTACGCCTGCTTTATCTCCTCTTAAATATATAAAAATAAAAATAGGGTTAATGGGGAAATTTATTCTGAAAGTTTTCTCTTAAAAATAATATTGCATTGAATTTTTTTTAAGAGTAATATTATTTTAGAAATTTTATAATAGGGCAATGTTGCCTCAGAAGTTTTATAATATAGCAATGTTATCTCATTCAGTTAACATTTTTAACTTTCAATACAATATTGCTCCATTTTTAAATCGATCTAGACCATTAACATTTTTAACAGTAAGGGATAACATTACTCTTAAAAAATCTTTTGAGATAATATTATTCCTATAGAAAAATCTTTTAATCTAGAAAAAAAAAGTTAAAGTGGCTGATTAACTAATTAGTCATACGTTGACAAAATATTGATCAATTATTTGATAATCTCCATCCATCTATTGACGTAACTAACAAAATTGGTAGTGATATTTTTACTAACCAAATTAATGACGTTAATTAATTTTGCATTTGTTGGGAGTATGTTTAAAATAAATATATTAATAACTGCTTTTTTGCTATAGAGTACATGCTTGTTCATTCATGTAACTCCCAAAATCACATAAAAAATACTTTCTTGCGGTGGAGATAAAACTTTTTTTATATACTTATTTAAAGCTCTGTAAAATAATTTAAAATAAACTAACCCAAACGTACACTAATATTATGTCCAATCATTTTTATAAATTCCTTTTAATTGAATTATGCAGTTTAAAAAATTAGTTACAATTAATTTAAGGTAATAAATATATGAGAAATAATTTTTTTTAAATATTCCCTTATTTATTAAGATAAAGAGTTAGCGATAAGAAAAATGATGAAAGAGATGTATGTATGGGGAGAAAAAGTATAGTCAATAAGGGATAAAACACTGTCCTCGGCTTTATATTCTTTTAATATAAATAAACTATATTGATATGATTCATTAATCGTATAGTAAATTTTGGTTCATATTGATGTATAAAAGCTACTGTAAATTTGGTCCAATCTCGTTTTGTCATATTACAAAAAATTAGTTGGCCAATTTATGGGAAATTCATGAAATAATTAGAAGTGAGTATTTTTTACTATATTTACAATTTACAAACAGTATGATTCATTTATCGTATATTATTGTTCTATACATTAAAAAACACGTATATTATAATAATTAATTAAAATTTAATGAATAGTCTATAAATTCTTTGTCCATAAAAAAAGTATTGTAAAAGGGATTTCAAAGTAACCTAAAATTTTATTCTGCATTTAAAAGTGAACCTAAAATGATTCTCTCCTAATGACCATGCTTCACTTGATTTGCCCTAATCTTCAAATATACATTTATGCCCTAAAGTTAGGCTATTACATTCCATCAAGATCACTCAAAATGACACATTAATTCACATGATTGAGTAGATAGGCTCTCATTTATTCCAATTTACATCTCATCCATGCGTGCGCACAATACACCCACCCACCACACACTCACAGGATCCTAATATAAAATATAATTGAAGAGTTTGTCTTAATTTTAAATGTAAAACATATTTTTTATATTTATCAATATTTATCAATTTTTATACTCCTTTCATATCTGATATGGATGATTCAAACATATATATATATATATATATATATATTAACATATGATTTTTAAATTACACGTTTATTTTTATAAGAAAAAAGTGATATTTAAGAAATTATCTTTATTTTATATTTTATACATGTTAAATATTTTTAAAAAAATAAAAACCTAAACAATCAAGATCCAATGGAATTTAGTTGCTCTTCACTTTTATGAACACGTAGAATGACTCTGATAGAGATATCCATCACATTTCTGTTGATCCTCGAGTGGATCATCTTCAATCCACATTTGAATGTGATCATTACCTAAAAAGGCAAGTGCCAATGCTTTCTGCTTGACCCAAGTGCTTGCTGCATGAACACACACACCCGTTTATCGATGCAAGAAGTTAATTATCATTCATAAAAATTGCTGTTAATCACTTTTCAACGTCCGGTTTTCTATTAACAAACATAAACAAACAAGACAATTAAAATTTTTTTTATGTGATTTAGGGATGCATCTAGAGTCAGAGTTAGTAGGGGAAGTGAAGTTTTCCATAAGTAATTAAGAAAATTAAAATTTTTAATAAAACTTTCAACATTTCTTTCTTTCCGATGAATATTCACGAAGTGAAAGTTACTAATATCACTAAATTAAAGCGCATTCCACAAAAAAGGGTAAGGAATAAATAAATACGTTGCTTTATCTTGATATACGCTTTGCTTTCGTTGTTGGCTATAGCCAGCAACAACGAAGAAAGCACATATGCAAAGATGTCAGTGAAGGTTACTAATATCACTAAATTAAAGCTAATTCCACAAAAAAGCTAAGGAATCAAGAAATTTGTTGCTTTATCCTGATATATGATTTGCTCTCATTGTTGGTTATAGCAACAACGAAGAAAGCATATATGCAAAGATGTGAAATATTTGTTGTTCAAGACAGTACATACTAGTATTTCACCATAAATTAAGCTAATTACAAGCTAGGATACTATTAATTGCAAGTTTTTTTAGGGGAAATCAAAACATAAACACAAAATCTGAAAACAGAAATGTCCTAAATATAAAAACATGGAGATAAACATTTTTTCTATTTAAATCATAAAAAATGGAATTACATAAATTACGCCAACCAATAGCGGTTCATCTTAGCCATATTCTTCAAACTTCAAATCTATACCAACCACTTTAAAACAATGATAGTAATCCAACAAAAAATATCGTTACAATTGGAACTATCAGTATAAAATATAACAATGATTAAATGTACATTAATATTTTCATGACTGTAATTTACAAAATACATGCACTTGTAATTTAAGAGAATTATATCACACACACACACACACACACATATTCATTGTGTGTGTGTGTGTGTGTTTTAATAACATTGAAACATAAACGAGAGAGACATCATTCATTGTAATTTTTATCTTTCTCCTTCTCGAGCTTCTTCATTCTTTGGTGCATCCAAACCAAAGCATGGCCGACTTTATTTCTCCAATCGTTGATACCCTCACTCGTTTGTGCGGTTACTGCTACAAGCGGGCAAATTCAATTCGCGAGCTTGGAGAAACCCTCAAGTCTCTAAGAAAGGATTTAGATGACCTCAATAGCAGGTATCTTGATGTCGAGATGAAGGTCAACATCGCTGAGCATGATCCAAATCGAGAGATGACCGTTAAAAATGAGGTAAGTGCTTGGATGCGCAGAGTAAAAGACCTACAGAGTGAAGTCCTGGATATTTTGCAGCAAGGTGATCAAGAAATACAGGCCACGTGTTTTGGAGGTCGTTGTGCCAAGAATTGTCGATCTAGCTACAAGCTAAGCAAAAGGGTCACCCAGAAGTTGAGTGACATTAATGATCTCATGAGGAAGGGGAGTTTTGATGTTGTAGCAGAAAAGTTTGCTCGTGATCGGTTTGATAAACTTCCCTTGGATAAAACTGTGGGTGTAGAGACAACATTGGAGGAGCTATGTTCATGCTTTGAGAACAACAAGGTGCGAACCATTGGTCTGTATGGAATGGGAGGGGTAGGCAAAACAACTCTGCTTAAGAAATTCAACAATGATTTCCTCTCAACAAAAACAAACTATGCAGTCTTCTGGGTTGTGTCGTCTAAAGATGGAGATCTAGAGAAAATTCAAGATGACATCAGGAAGAAATTGCATGTCCAAGATGATATCTGGAGTAACAAGACATTGGATGACAGAGCTCTTTTGTTATACAATATCTTAAATGGAAAGAAATTTGTGCTGTTATTGGATGACGTGTGGGAAAGAATTGATTTGTTGAAATTGGGGGTTCCTTCCCCAAATGATCATGACTGCAAGATAATATTCACAACTCGGTCGAAAGAGGTATGCGGCCTGATGGGTGCACAGGAGCACATAAGAGTAAATTGCCTCACACCAGATAAAGCATTTGAGTTGTTCAAGGAGAAAGTGGGTGAAACTCCTCTTGAAAACCCTCAAATATTGCATCTTGCAAAGCAAGTGGTGGATGAGTGTCAAGGCTTGCTACTTTCTCTTTGTACTGTTGGACGTGCCATGGCTAACAAGATGACTCCCAATGAATGGAGACGTAGCATAGCGATTTTGAGGAGTTATCCCTCTAAAGTCCAAGGTATTGTTGATGAGGTCTATCACTTGCTTGAATTTAGCTATGATAGATTGCCAGATGCGTACAAATCATGTTTTTCGTATTGTGCTCTATTCCCTGCGGACTATAACATTTTTAGAGAAGACCTTATTTTTCTTTGGATAGCAGAAGGGTTTTTGGCTGAATTTGATGATGATATTTATGAAGCACGTAAGCAGGGTGAAGATATAATTTCAAGTCTAAGGTATGCTTGCTTACTGGAAAGTGGTGACAGTGAAGGCACAATCAAGATGCATGATATGGTGAGAGATATGGCTCTCTGGGTATCTTGTGATCATGGAAAAAACTCTAGATTCTTTGTCAGTGCTCTTCCTGTGACTAGTGGCCATGAAGTATTCAATCGAGTGAAGTGGGAAGATGTGGAAAGGCTATCAATGCAGGATCGGTGGGGTGAAATATTCCCTGAATTCTGGCAAAAACCTCGTTGTCCTAAGCTCATCACTCTTTTTATTAGACATACTGGCCTACAAGTCTTCCCGACTGAGGTATTTGTCCTTCCAACAACTATTAGAGTACTAGACTTGTCATCTAATGAAGCAATTTCAAATCTACCATCAGTAATCGGTGACTTTGTAAACCTAGAATACATGGACCTATCTCATACTCGTATAACAAAATTGCCTGAGGAGTTGAAGAATTTGAAGAAGCTGAGGTTCTTATTGTTGGACGAAATTCTAATGCTTGAATTCCCAAATGGAGTTATAGCAGGTTTGACATCTCTCCAAGCTTTTAGTTTGAGATCGTGGGTAGATGCAATGTTTGATGAACTTGTGCTGTTGAATGAGCTAGAAGTCTTAGATCATCTTCAAGTGATACGCATGTCTGTCCATAGCATATCCTCTGTTGAGAAAATACTCATCTCCTCAAAATTACAAAGGTGTATGTGTGATCTAATAGTTTATGTAAGCTCATCACTCCATGACTTGATCTCATCACTTGGGAAAATGGAGCACCTTGAAATATTACGTGTTGGAGGACTAAAGAAATCCGAAGCTGCAAATATTCCGATGAGGAGCTCTCTCTGGGGATATAATCAACCTATAATCATCCTTCGGCAGTTGATTATCGTGCAGTGTCATAATATACTTGACTTGAGTTTTCTTATACATGCTCCAAATCTTGAACTGCTTCATTTGGAAAAGTGTGATTCATTGGTGGAAGTTATAAGTGAAGATCTTGGGACTGAGAGAGTGGAAAGTAGCAATCTTTTTTGCAGTCTCACTTATCTTCGTTTGCAATCTCTGAGCAGCTTAAGGAGCATTTGTGGAATCACATTACAGTGTCCTTGTTTGAAGGAGATTCGAGTAAAAAAGTGCCCCAATTTGAAGAAGCTGCCATTTAATTCTCGAAGTTTATTGAAAAATCTACAACTCGTTGATGGAGATTCTCGGGAGTGGTTGGATCGATTGGAATGGGAAGACGAAGCTACCAAAAGTCTTCTTTCATCAAAATTTGGATGGGCCTCTTACTACATAGAGCCCAAAATATTTCCGGTTGTTCCAAATCCGTGCTCAATATTGTAAGATATAAATATGTTCGCGCTCTATGATATTTGTTGTCTGCTCCGTTCAAGATTTACTATTTTATATAGTACATGATTTCTGCCTACAAATTATCATGTGTATATATATTTAAAAAAGATACAAATTTCTTGTTTGGTGTAAGAGTTAAATTTATATATTAATTAAATTATATATAAAAGCAACACTGGAGAAGACAGTCTGAATGAGTTTAAGATAATTAATTAAATGATCTAGAAATAAATGATTGGGTAAATGTTGTATTACGTGTTACTTTATCTTCTCAGATTGTATTGCTATGTTATTCTTTAATTTCAAGTACATTTTATTGTAACATATTGCTCTTGTATTGTTTGAGTTCCAACGCTGTTTAACCCATAAACAGACACAGAAGAGATTGTATATGCGACTGTGTATTTTCTTTGGTGTTGTAATCATGGATTGCAACGGCAAGTTTCGTTTTTGAATATACATCTTCAACCCCACAATGATTTGATTAATGTCTAATTTTCGAATGAAGATTATATTTGCCTTTAATCTTTGAAGATTTGTATGCCGTTATATTTTTCTTCTCCAATATTATTCAAACCCACATGCCTTCTCTACGCTTTCAATATTGGCCATCCTCAATTGTTTTTTTTTTTTGGCTTTTTCACAAATGCCAAGTCTGGAAATGAATGGCGCAAAGTTTCTGCATCAGTTTGATGTGTTAAAGTGGCATATTAAAGAACATTTCATCCATCTTCGTCAATTTTATTTTATTCTTTGATTATTTTAGATTTTTTTTGTTTTTCATTGTTTTATATCTGATTTCGCTGTTGTTTTGGACTAGTTTTTTGAGCATGATCTTTCTCTCTTTTTTGGGTGAAAATGAGCAACGGTCTTTCTATATATGTTTTGAACTTCTTTGTTCTCGGTCCGGTTTTCAATTACTTTGAATTTAAAAATTTTGACGTAAATATCCTTTTCACATGATGTCTCTCTCTTAATCCTAGAGAGAAAATAAACGAGGAAATAAAATTTGAAGAGAAAATGATGGGAAAAATGAGTTGTACATTGTTTGAATAGAGAGAAAAAAGTGGGAGGAATGAAAAGTTGGAAACAAAACGGGGTGTAGGCCCCACTACATTTTCTTCACAACTTTACTCTCAATATATAAAGAGAAAGTTCAGAGAACTCTTTTTTTCTTTTGTACCCACAAATTCTTTATTACGTTTTCATTATAAAGAACATGCTAGTAGATAAGAACATGAAAACATATATTTAATAAATAATTTAATTTTAAATTATTGAATTATATTAATATTAATATAATTTTTTAAGACATTATACTATATATCTTAACAATACTTCACTTATTTAACTATTTATTAAAAGGTTTTTATCTAAAGATATTTTAGTTATTTAATTATTTACTTATTTCCTGCAGGACGATTGATAATATTTTTTTTCTACTTTTTTCTTCTTTCTATTTTCTCTGCTCTCATTCTTTTTCCACCATATATCATTTATATATGGTGAGAATTCGTTAATGTATTCGTTAATGTATTTGTCTATTTATATAGCTTTATGATTAATTTCATTTTTGGGAATAACTTGTAGATTCATATGGTCCAGGGAGCGATCAAATTTATTAGGTGCATAGAGTAACAAGTTAGTGAATTATTATGAATATAATTACGTGGGTTTGGGCTTTTTTTTTTTTTGTGAATGCTAGCTTCTTGGCCTTTAGGGTTTTTGAAGCGTGTTGATTTCCAGAATTGGGCTTTTCCAGTTTGGCCTACAATTTAGAGCTTGTTTGGATAGTCCATTGGGAGAACGGACATAAATTTCGAGGTAAATATGTGAGAGGAATTTTGTCTCGATAAGCGCAGTAATAGATTTTGGTTACCCAAACGGGCTAACCAAGCAAGCCTTTAATAAATTTGATCAATTTCTATTTTCTTGGGGCTAAAGTTATTTTGGGCTCCTATTTCATTTTTCTGGAATTTCATTATAATTTGGTAAATTTTTCATCTTTGCTCACATTTTACTTCCTCTCCCCTCATCCCAAACACAATCAGACAATCGAACTGACTTTTGGAATTTTTTGGGTTATTAATATCAAATAAAACCTTTTATAGCCGCTTT
>JANTPZ010038117.1:0-17054 GCA_025593235.1 Vachellia pachyceras
CAAATAAGATTAAATATTCAATAAAAGGACTAAAATTCCAATAAAACTTTCAAGCATTCTACCAACTTACTTTTACAGGGAATATTTACTGTCATTTTACCTATCTTAAATCATCCAAGGTAACATAAGTCAACAACAAACCAGATTTAAATTCCTGTTCACTCGGGTTTTCCTCCACATAATCTTCCCTTATCTCTACAAGACCCTTCTGTGCCATGTTAAGCCAATGGTCCTTAATAATGGCATCAAGATAATTAACCTGGGACTCCAAAGACTTGCCTCTTCGTCTCAAAATGTCAATGGTTTGTTTGGAAGTTCTATCTGCATAATAACCTTCTCCTAAAGGAACCTGCCAGGAAAGCACTAGCTACTTTCAACCGAAATTCTCGCCCAAGCGAATATTGACAAATCAGCAATTCAAAGAAGAGGCACTAAAATTCAATACCAAAAACTCATTGGTGTTAACCAAATTCCCTAGGAAGAATGCTGCTTTCCCAAACGGGACCTGCAAAAATCAGACAGAGGAACCAACATCATGTACCCTGTTAATTAGAAAGAAACCCTACTCAATCTGAACGAACTCTCACTAAACCCCAAGTGAAAAATCAAAAGAAGAGAGATCGAGACAATAAGAAAGATCGTCATCAATCTGAACGCACTCTCACAAACAAGCACTTGAAGAAAGCGATTAGGAGAACAAATGAAGAAACTTACCATGCCCCCAGACGCCTAATTTCCTTATATTGCAACAAGTCTTTGAACTCCATTTTAGCACTGGCAAGTGAGGGGAGAGCTCAAATAGGGTTTCAAGTCTTTGAAATCTGTAGTGAGAACAAATGAGCACGAAGCGCAGAGGCAAGGCGAGAGTAATGAACGTCAGTGAGGCGTCGCCGGGCGATCTACGATGAGAGCGAGACCGGAGAAGATGTCGGCCACGAAGAAGACGCAAGGTTTACAAATGGGTAAAAATTTTGGATGGCTTTTGGGCGGCCACGAAGAAGACGCAGGTAAATTTTAAATCCGCAGATATTCAAATGTATACCTGCGGAGTATAAATCTGCAGGAAAAATATCTGCGGATTTAAAATCCGCAGAAAATTTATCTGCGGAATTTAAATCTGTAGGTAATATTTTTTCGAATTTTTTTAAAAAAAATTAATTTTTTCTATGGATTTAAAATTTACAGGTAATATTTTTTCAATTTTTTTTGAAAAATTTAATTTTTCCTGCGGATTTTAAATCCGCAGGTAATTTTTTTTAATTTTTTTAAAAATTTAATTTTTTATGCGGAAGAAATTTACCTACGAAATTTAAAATCCGCAGGTAATTTTTTTAAATTTTTTTTAAAAATTAATTTTTCTTGCGGATTTTCAAATCCGCAGGAAATATACCTGCGGATTTTTTCCGTATGAAAAATCCGCAGGTATATGGTAATTTTTTACTAGTACGCACTTATCTTCCTCAATTATGTTAAAATATAAAAAATATATTGCTTCTTGCATTTAATGTAAAAGTTTAATAAAAGTTTATTTTAGTTATAAATATTATATCTCAATTCATTTAGTCTTCCACATATATAATTCTCCTCCAAAATATCCTTATTAATGATGCTTGTAGATGTAGTACCTCGGATGCACATACATTTAATATTGGTGTTTTAGAAAAGCCAATACCCATTTATTAAATGATACAACTGTTAAAATGACATAACATCTGTTAGTTTATGTGCTAAGAACTACCGTTTCCTTCTGCAAAAGTAATAGACAGATAGCTAATATTTTAATATTGTGTTCTTTTCGCTTATATTTTGACTCCGTATGATATGATAGAGAAATATTTTTATATAAGTCGAAATAAATGCGTTAAAGATATAATTTTATTTTACAAAAAAATAATATTAAACATACTTTTAGATAAAAGTTAAACTTTGACAAACGAATTATTGGTTCGGAATATTTTTGCCAAGACCAAAAAGTTTTTGGCTTTGGACACTGTTGGCCACCGAAGGAACGATGTCATGATTGTGTACGACAAACAGTCGATTGCTTAATGATTGCGAAGGAACGTTGTCCTTCATTGCTTCCATTGTTCGTTCTTATGGGCAATGCTCCAAGTGTTTGAATATTCAAATATTGGTTTTGGGTTTGCTAAGGATCATTTACTACTATAATTTTGACTTTATATATAAATAAATATTTTTAATTAATGTATTTAGTTTATTTAATTTTTTAAAAAAATCAATTTACTGTTAAGCATCGAATGAAGCATCTGATAAATTTTTATGATTTCAAATTTTTGAAAGTATAAATATAGTTGGGAGACGTTTTTCCAAATTCACTCATTGTTCAACATTATATTTTAAAAGAAAAATGAGTCAACCATACAAAACTTGTGTGGAGGGTTGTTGAGTTATTTTAAACGAGAACCTTTCACTGTTGGAAAAATAAAAGTTGCCTAATATCACAATAATTTTTTTATCAAATAATCTCACAATAATCTCTCCTTAAATAAAGTGATATCAATTTTTTTTTCTTTTCAACTAATAATTTTAAAACAATAACGAAAGAAATAATTTTAAATGAGTAATAGTATTGTTAAACATAATCATAATTTTATACGTATCTGATCACTTACTTTTTTTCCTGACCAAATATAATTTCATACTTATGATTGCTTCATTCAAAACAGTATTTAATATAGGAAATTTTGAATATGAGGCAAATTAAATGCAAATTTTCTTCTCCTATTAATATATGATAGTAACTGTTAATAACACAACAAGAATTGTAGAATTTTCTTCTTCTTCACTCTTTTTCCAAATGCCTTTCCAGATTTATGAGCAGATTTTTCCACACAAGATTTCTTCACCATAGATGGAAGATTGTAGATATGGGTGTGAGTGGTTGTGTGTGCCTCACCCAAAAAAATAAAACTTGACAATTTTTAAATAATCTCATTCCCTAACAAATTTGTCTAAAATATATTTCTCACATAACAGGCAAATTAATCAAATAGTTTGTGACAGCTGACAAAGATAGACAAATTTCATGATTTGTTTACAAGATATTTATACACCAAATTGATAAATATATACATTTATTTAGCTTCTTTAATATATTCAAAAAGTTAACTAGAGTTTATATTAAGAAACAGAGTTCGCTTGCATACATTGGTTGGATAAATTTCTTCTTTCATTGATATTTACCATACATGCTGAAATTGCCTTTGACATGGTCCAAACTGAGTTAAAGTTGATATATATATATATAACTTAAAACAAATGAAAAATTTAAGCCCGTGATGCAATATCTATTCATTCATTATTTTCTATAAAATATAAGTTCTGAAATTAATTGAAATTTTAAATAAAGTTAAAAGAAAAAATAATACAATTGACTATAAGAAATGAAATATAAAAAAATGAAAGTTAATAGAAAGGGCACATATTTCCAACTGAAACTAAATTATTGAGACTATCTTAATTAACAAGCCTTATTTTGTTATATTTCACTTTTATTTTTTTATCAAAAGCTATCATTCTCAACTAGGCCATTACAAATGAAACATGCAGATGGGCTTGTGGATTCAATTACAAACTCAGCTCTGTTCTATCAGGTATTGCATAGTTGATCAGTATCTTTCATGGTCTGAATTTGTGCTGGTGTAATTATTTTAAGAATATTATTGTTTTTTTGATTGTATTGAAGCTATCAAGTTGTGTATTGGAAGATGCGGTAATAATCACCCCTCCAGATATATTATTTAGGACACTATGAAAGTCATATATAGGTAGTAATAGTTAATCCATATTAGCAGAAAGAACCTAACTAAGCTACCATACGAAAATGTCTTATTAAATGAAAAAACATTTTTACATTTTCTATCAACCTTGGCCGTTTAGTCATGAAGAGGACCTTATGAAGGAGGATGCCTTCTAGTTCGTTGTAATGTTTGATTAGCAATGAAATACAGTTTTATTTAAAACAAAAATGAGAAACATTTTATTCAACATCGCAAAACATTGTCAAACATAGTACTCATTCTAGCTAAACGTTTAGCAATGATACTGACATAACCTACATAATTCAAAAGCCCAAATCATTTAACAATAAGTAGAAGTAACAACATAAAATGCTTGTAAAGCTTTAACTTACAATCACACACTTCTCCCACCTAAGTACACCAACAAGACCGAAGTTTGTACCACATGCGATCTAGAAACCAGAAATAAGCATACCTCCATGATCTACTGTAGAGCAATGGACCAACTACTACCCAAAATCCTGAAACAAATCCCAATGACACGCTTACATAAAACCAATCAATCTCATTTCTCTTCCCTTCTTTGTCATCATGGTCATGGTCTGAAACATTGTTGATATCATCACACTTCTTTGGTAGTGGAGGACCACATAGATCATTGCCCAAGAAACTTGATGCTTCAAAGCTTTGCACTTGAGTTCCTGTTGGAATTTTCCCCATCATTTTGTTGAAAGACAAGTTCAACTTGCTTAAGAAATTCAAATTGGACATGCTTGATGGGATTTCACCCCAAAGCTGATTATTTGAAATGTCCATTGACTCCAACGATTCCATGTTCCCAATATTTTCAGGAATTTTACCACTTAAGACATTTTTTGACATATTCAAAAAATGCAACGCCTCAAGAAATGTAATTTCATTTGGTATCTCACCGGACAATTTATTATCAGAAAGGTCTATGCTTGTGATGAGGCCCAATGAAGCATATACATAATCTCTTCCTTTCAACTCCAAAAGCACATTAGTTATATATCCAGAGGAAGAACTTCTATTTCCTTGGCATAGCATGTTTGATTCTAAGCTTGTGTTCTTCACTTGCATAATCTTCAATTGACTAATGCCTTTTGGTATTCGTCCAATCAAGTCGTTTGATCTCAGCAAAAGTATCTTCAAAGAACAAATTTGATTGGGAATCTCACCATTGAATTTGTTTGATCTCAGCAAAAGTATCTTCAAATTTGGGAGCATGCGCCCAACCCAGGATGGAATGATTCCTGAGAATTGATTCTCTCTAAGATCTAAGAAAACCAATTTAGTATTGTTCTTGAGACAAACAGGAAAATTTCCCGAGAGTGTGTTGTTACGAAGTTGTAGTGAGTTCAACCAAGTTAATGATCCAATAGACGCGGGCAGGTTCCCATTGAAATGATTATTATCAAACTTGATAATCATTAAATTATTTGACCACTTCTTCCAGCAATTAGGTATTTCACCTGACAAATTATTTGATGCCAAGTTGAGATATTCTAGCATCATTGACTTTTCCTTTTCTTGACACAATAAGGAGGCTATGGATCCAGAAAACCAATTACTTGACAGGTCTAAGTAAGCCACATGAGGTGATATGCACGGTAAAGGACCACTCAAGTGATTTGAGCTCAGATCAATGTTTGTGACATTGATAGGACTCTTCAATGTATAAAAAAGGTCGCCATGGATATCATTGTTTGAGAAATCAAAATAAGAAGCATGGGGAAATTCATCCCAAACCCATGTGGGAATAGAATCAAAGATGTTGTTGTTAGCTATGGAAAACCCCCATAAATGTTTCAATGACCTAATCCATGGTGGAAAGTGGGGGCCTAAATGCCATGATGCCATATAGAAGTAGTTCAGCTTTAGAAAAGAAGGCTTCCAATTAGGAGCCACTTTTAAGCTGAGCTTGTTTCCTGATGCTGAGAAATAATACAATTGGGTGAAATTAACAAGGTGATATTCATTTACAATTCCATGGAAGAGATTATCACCAATATCAAGCACTTGTAACAGAAAGTGACTGGATAACATCAAAAGGATTCCCCACATTGATTTCTAGAAAGACTAAGATAATTCAAAGAGGTGAGGTTTCCTAAAGATATAGGAAGGGTACCTTTTAAGGAATTGCCAAAAAGATAAAGACGATGTAGATTTTTGAAAACCTCAATCTGGGGTGTCAAATGGCCATAAAGATTTGATTCAAATATACACAAAGTCTCAAGTGTGTTTGAAGCACATCTCGAGAACATGTCCAATATCTCTGAAACTTGTTGGTTGCATTTTTTGCTAGCTAGAGAAACACTTTTCAAGTTACAGAGATTGCATAAAGAGCTTGGAAATGGCCCTTCCAACTTGTTGTATGTCAAATCAAGAGTAACCATGAACGTTAAGTTTCCAATTGCATGTGAAATTGCTCCATGTAAATTGTTCCAACTGAGATCAAGAGACTTGAGGTGGCTCAAACTATATAACCAATTAGGTATAGAAGAATTAAACAAATTATCAGATAGATCAATATCTTTGATCTGAGTGAGATTATCAATACCTTGTGGAATGGAACCCCGCAATTGATTTCTTCCTAACTTAAGAGAGACCAAATTCTTTAGTTGAAAAATCCACTTTGGAATGAACGGAGATCCAAAATCAAGAGAACCGGAAAGATCAAGAACTAATAAAGAAGAAAAGTTTGTGGCAGTGGCTAGATGAAAGTTGTGAGGAAGAACACACCTTAACAAGTGTAACTCTATCAAAGAGGGAAGAGCTTGCAAAACGAGCAACCAATCAAATGCATTAGATAGATTAACATAACTCAAATGAAGATGTTGAAGTGAAGAAAGAGATGATATCCATTCAAGTTTGTCTCCATACAATGTTAATGACATCCCATCCACATCATATTGAAAATCATGAGAGAGGCCAAGATAGAGTAGATTTGATAGATTCCCAATTTGATGAGGAATTTTTCCAATGAAATCATTACCTCCAAGATCAAGATGGAGCAAACGAGAGAGATTTCCTATTTGGTTAGGAATGCTTCCTCTGAATCCCACATCAGAAAGGTTAAGATATGTCAAGCTCTTCATTGAGCAAATGAAGCTTGGAATTTGCATGCCACCAAAATAGTTGCCACTCAAGTCCAAGAAACTCAACCTCTTCAAATCCAGTATCGAACGATGTAATTCACCACCAAACCTTGATTTCTCATATGCATCATATTCCAAAAGCCAGGAAGGAATAGAAGTTGAGAGGTGAAGTTCAAGAATATGACCAGTTACATGATCGCAAGTAACTGATGTCCAATTGCAACAATTTATGTTACCATCTGACCATAATGCAAGCCTGTTTGAAGGATCAAGAAGATGGTTCTTGAAATTCAAAAGGGCTTGTCTCTCACTAGGAATGCAAAGATCTAGATCATTAGATGATGCTTCGCACAAGCATAAAGTATTTAGTTGTAAGGTGAGTAATAAGGAAATCAAAACGAACACAATAGCATGGTTGTAGAAGCCCATGATATTCAAGTTTCTTTAGTATAGATAGCATACAACTCTTGACAAAATTATTGGTATTTATAGTGTCACAAGGGGGTTTAAGCAAATATTCACATAAAAGTTAATGACCTCCCTACAAAGTGTTTGGTCTATACGCGTGTTAGTCAGTGCACAACAGTAATGTGAAAACTTGATAATTGAGGGTATTCGCTCATGTGCTTTTTTAAAGTTGGTCATAATAAATATGTGAAAAACAGAACTTATTTTTTTATAACATATCTTTCATTTATGGATAGGATGAATGAAAGAGATATGAGAAAGAATGAGCGTGAAGAGACTATAAGAGAGATGGATAATTAATTGAGGATAAAATTTAAAAAATGAATTAAATATTTTACATGTCTAGAATGCAACTGATAAAGTACGCAAATAATTCCACTCTGAATTAATTGAGGATAAAAATTAAAAAAGAATTTTGAAACAATAAATGTCATGCATGGCTTGACATAAAAATAACGTAAAAATAGTTATTACTTTTAATAATTAAAAATATAAAAGATATTTAACATATTAATTGTATAAAAATTTTACTCCAGAATAGTATGCAATTCCATCGCCATTCTCACTTTTGTCTAACTATATATAAATAATTCCACTAAACATTTTTTTTATTCATAGATTTTCTCTATAGGCTTGTTGCACTTTATAAGTTTTTTAATAGACAAATTATTCAAATTTTCGTAAGTAAATTCACAATTGTTAAATAAGATTTTAAGGGAAATGTTTGATATTATTTATGCTACAACGTTCCAACTATATATTAACATCAATATTTAATATAATAATCAAATAACTTTTATTTATAAGATTAAAAAATTTAAATATAATACTTAAAAGTTAAAAGTATTTATATTTAACATATTTCTTCAAAATAATTTATTTGACTAATGATATGTGATCTAATTTTATACATAAATAAACACTTTTAAATAAGGTTTTTTTTCTTTAATCTCCCCGTTAAAAGTTTCAAATGTTTTACACGTATCATTGGCTGGTTGATCTTATGTTTTCATAGAAAAATAGAAAAATGAGTCAACTATAGAAAACCTGTTGGATGGTCATCGACGTATTGATCACCCTCTCTTATTTTCTAAATTGTCTTTTACCAAATGCTTTTTCAAATTTTTCTACATGAGAAAAGTAAAAAGATTCCGTGCCTTCTCCATTACCTTTCCCTCCTTTATCGCCTTCAGTGCCATTGAAGAAAAGATCTAATGGTCTGAATTTAATATTTAATGAAAATCAATCTGTTAGAATTTGATGTGATTAGTTCACAACTCTATTATTATTATTATAAAGTTAATTTTTTGTACCTCTTTTACTATAGTTATCAACTATTGGAATCACATTTTAGTGGTTTAAATTTATTCATACATTTTTATATAAAATGATAATAATATTTTATTAAAATATTGAATATGAATCATTGGATCTTGATCCAACTGTGACGAAGGGGTAAATGAGAGGAAATGGTGAGAAAGGTAAAAGAGGGAAGTTTGTTCACTACTTTGATAATTCTTCTTTTTTGGAGTTGTCACATTTGATAAATCTTCTTTTATTTTTGTCATTAGATGATATGTAACAATTTACATCAATTTTTTTACTGTACCACTTAGCTCCCTCGGTTTTATAAAGGTTTAAAACTATATCACCTCCAACATTTAATATAAGAGTTAAATAAATGTTTAATTCAGTTTTAAAAATTACAGCTCAATCGATTTCGTCTTCTGCATATAGTCCCCCCTCAGAGTATCCTTATCAATGGCATTTGTTATAGGGTTTCAATCAAATAGTACCCATATGTATATACATTTAACATGAGTGTTTAGGGAAGTCAAAACCTATGCTATTACAAATAATTAAATTAACTACTTTTTTTAATATTTAAAAATTAGTTATATTACTCTTCAATTTAGGATGGGAGACACTGATAGATATTTTGCATCTCAGTTATACCAAAATCCCAATGTATGTAAGAATTACTACTACCTATTTGTGATTTAACGTTGATGAAACAGGAAATTAACATCATAACATAAGTTATGTAATTTTCATCTTAAAAATGAAGTTTATAATTGTTCAGGTGTCAGTCATTAAAAATAACCGACGGATAAAGCATTCAAAGGGAGAAGTCATTAAAACATTCAATATATTAGTTGCTGGTTATATAAAAAGATGTCGGCTAAAGCATTTAATACTAGTGGGCTCGTTTAGGAACACGGTAGAGAAGTACTTTTTTTGTAAGTCGAGATAAATATATAAAGGAGATTATCTCATTTTGTGGATAAACATTGTTAAACGTACTTTTTGAGAGTAAATAAACTTTTTCAAATAAACAAGTTAGCTTTCGAGGTTTTAGATAACCGAGAACTAAAGTGGACGTGGTGGAAGGTGTCATTTAAATGTCTATTATATTAATCATTAGTTATAAAGCAAAACTGATGACTAAAGTCTATAAGGTGGAAAGCATTTAAATGTTCATTATATTAATCGTTAGTTGTTTTGAAAACTGATGATTAATTTCTACCATGTATAAATACATTTTGATTTTCATGATTTTAGTTGTCGGTTAGTTTAAATAACTAGCACCTATATTCACGACGCAGTGAAAAATAGAAGTGGAAAAGGTTGGATTTAACATTCTATTATTTATTTAGATGACTTAATTATTATAGAGAAATAATTATATATAATAGATGCAATTTATAATGTAATTATTTGAGTAAAAAGAATTTATCTAAAATATGGGTTTTGTGTGATAATAAAAAATAGTTTTATAAGATGAAAAGGATATAATGAAAATAATCCAAAAATGGAGGAATTTAAGGGTTTTTGTGTATATAAATAAAATAAAAAATAACAAGGGAAAAGGAAAATGAAAAGGCATAAAAATGAAAAAGGAAAAAAGGAAATATATACCCTTTACGTTACATCATGAAGGAGGAGGAGTGCAATTCCTCCACCCTCCAGTCGAAGATGTGAGCCGTCTGAGATCTAAAATTTTATTTCCAGATCATTTAGATAATTAAAATGATTTATGTTTACATAATTTTCTATATAAAAGTTATTTTAAATAATTTATATTTCTAATGGTAATAGTATCAATTTATTAGACGAAAGTTTAGAATATAATTATGGTTTGAGAAAAACATTGAACTTTGGCAATAGTTGTCCATTTAGAGGTAGAGGAAGACTAATGATCAATTTTACTTAATTTAGACTTGTGATTTGGCTACCGTGATAATTTAAAATAAATATTTTATTTCAGCAATTCATAATTTATTCTATGTAAAGTGTTTTCACCGATTCATCTTGAGTAAAATAATGCATTAGTCTTATTGAAAATATTATTGAAGTTTTAATCAATTTACAATAAATTAGAAATTTATAATTTTACAATTTTATATTTGAAACCATAAACTTTTAAATTGGGGATTTTGTACAATAAAAGTTAATTTTAATTTATACTTCAAATGGTCAAAGCATCATAGAAGGTGGAAGAGTTTTGAAATACAGGCTAGCCTTAATTAGCATTATAACTGCTGTAATAGAATGTTATAAATTAGTAAAGACTGTGTGAGACTGATACTCCTAATATCCCGGGAACCTCTTCTGACAATGCTCAAAAATAAAATGGAAACGTATATCTAACTTTTTTTTTCCTTTTTCACTTAAAAATTTTGAAAAATAAAAACAGAAATAATTTAAATGAACAGTAGTATTAAATACAATCTAACTTTTTCTCTTCATCCCTCTTTTGCCAAATGCCTTTTCATAAATATATTTTGTAAAAATGTAGTATTAAATATTGATAAAAATATTTTTTATAATTTTGTATAAAAATATATAAATAAATTTAAACTATAAAAATTTGATCCGGAAAGTTCATAAATATCGATTATTATTATTATAAAGTAATTTTCACTTTTTTCTTTAACTATAGTTATGAACTGTTGAAGCAAATTTTAACACTTTAAATTTGTTTATATATTTTTATATAAAGTTAGAATAATAGTTTTATAAAATATAAATTATAAATTATTACATCTTGATCCTTGAATATATTATTCCTTAAATTAATTATAAATAAAAATTATATAATTATGGTTAAGAGTATATAATACATATTAATTAAAAAATATGAACTATCATATAAGAGTATAATGGTAAATTAATCATTATTTTCCCTCCCTTCCTTTTTTAAACTAAATACAAAACTTATTTCTTCCCCTCTCCTTCAATATAATCAAACAGGGTAACATTAAACCCTTCCATCCCTTACCCTCCCCCTATCCATCCCATCCCTTTCCACTCCATCAAACCAAACATAATCTAAAGAGATTTCTAGTCAACCCATCATTTAATTTCATAAAACACATGCATATCACAAATAATTATAAAACTTATTTCAACAAAATAAATCTCATTTTATTCCTTAAACTTTCAGAGAGAGATGGCCACAGCAAGCTGGTACGAATAAAAAGACCAAATGCGAAACCCCTGCAATGCATTCCTGAGTAGTCTTCCATATTAATTACAAGAAGGGGGAACTCGAGTAAAATGGGTTTCAATGCTATGCGAATGATGAACTTTTCAATTATATCTAATATTAATATATCTTCCTTTATTCCATTTTTTATGATTTTATTTTTCTCTAATTTTATCACAATATATTAATTATATGTATTAATGATCTTCATGCCATCTTAAGTAATTTTCATCTAAAAGTCACTTGTATAACGGTTTATTGAAATATAAATCCATTTTCAATCCAATGATTTATCCAAACATAAATACACTATGCAAAAATGCATTCTGACCAACGGGTTGGCAAAGAGGCCCAAAGACACCACAAGAATCATGGAATTTTCTTCTCCCTCGCTCTCTCTATCTCTCTGGGATCAATGCCTTTTCAATTTGGGAGAATTTTTTTTCACATGAGTAAAAATAAAAGATTCACATCCGTAATGTTTGGCTCTAATATAACAAATTTCTATAAATTTTTTCTTTTACCGTTGTATCAATCTCTCATTTCTTCCTCGCTCTCTCTATTTTAGATTAGTATTCACTTTTATAAGTCTTCTTTTATATTTGTCATCAAATGATGTGTGGTTATCAACATCAATTTCTTTGTTTCAGGAAAACAATTGATCTCCCCAATTGGTTCACAGTACAAATCACTTGCAGTATAATTAATGTTCATTTTTCAATCTCATTCTTTTAATTAATGACTAAATTTAACTCAATATATTTTTCTCTCTCTTTTGACACCTCATTTAATAAATGCTTCAATTTTATTAGATTTAAAGAGTTAACTAGCATCTTGTTGTTTGATGAATTAGTTAATGATTTATATTGTAGACGGGAGGAAGAACTTCAAATATAATAAAATTTTTTCTATAGCATAGTATTGAAATAAATGTTTGAAAAAAAAACTCCCTCTCCTTTGTAATTTTGGCTTGATCAGTAGGTAGTAGGAGTAGCCAACTAATTTTTTCTTTTCTTTTTCTTTCTTTCAAAAAATCGAAGAGGAGCTATATTTGTTTAAGTTAAAATTAATTATTTAATCTTTGTAGTCATGGTGACTAAGTCCTTGTACTTCTATCCATATTTTTATAAAAAATTATTTATATGTAAAAATACTCATGAACTTATTTTACCCAATAAATTTTTTTTCAAGTGCAAAAATACCCATTAACTTTAAAGTAATAATAAAAATGATATAACGGTTGAATTTTTTTTGGATCTATATATAAATAATTTTAAATAGTACCTTGAACTTCATTAATTTTTTTCACAAAAGTTAATTTGTTGTAATATTAAGCCCTAGTATTAGATAATTTTATATGATTTCAAATTCTTAAAGGTAGAAATATGTAGTTGGAAAACAATTTTCCAAGCATGATTTAATAGTAGAAATATGTGATATTAAACACTAGCATTACTCTTTGTTCAACTTTTTATTTCAATAGAAAAATAAGTCAACCATGCAAAACATGTTTGGAGGGTTATTAACTAAATTTTTCCACGTAAAAAAGGTAAAAGATTCCTCTTAACGTAATGTTTACTTTAAAATCAAATGAGATAATTTATTTATCATTTTTGTATCGACTTCTCTCCTTTACCTCCTTCATCGTCATTGGATCAAGATCCAATGATCCATATTTAATATTTTATAAACATATGATTATAGTTTTATATATAAATATATAAATCAATTTAAACAGTTAAAATTTAATCCGAACAATTCACAGCTATATATTATTAGATTAAAGTAATTTTTTTCCACTTTTTTTACTATAGTCATAAGTTGTTCGGATCAAATTTTAGCAATTTAAATTTATTTATAGATTTTATATAAAGCGGATATCAAAAGAATCAGGAAATTTCTGAGAAAAATGTTAAAGAAGAAGCTGAGAAATAACGGAAATGCAGAAGAATGTGAAACTATGAAAATAATGCATATCTAAAGACTTGGGGGAAGGAGATAGAAAAGCCGAGTGGATTCAATGTAATGATGGGGTGAGGCATTGAATTGTGGGACCCACGTACAACCCTTTCTTCAGTTTTTTTTTTTTTTTTTGCCAAAACAACCCTTTCTTCAGTTTAGTTTCAAACGAAAGATGGAAAATAAATGGTGTGTGGGGTGTGAAAGGGACTAAGGACGCGTGTGGGCCCCCAGACATTGGTTGTGTGAACTGCGAAGCTTCCATGATGACCGACTAAGAGAAGGATGGGTCAACTTCCGAATCTAAAGATGTAATTCCCAAATTCATTTTTACACGAGGACTTAAGACAGACTAACACAAACGTGGACACATAGTTCACACAGGTAATCTAACCAAGCATAATTCATAGTTGCAAAACACGAGAACAAATATGAACACACAGTCTATTAAGGTAAATAATCAAAAAGCACGGTTTAAGATCATGAAACAGGCTTAATTATAGACCCTACGAATAACAAGTGTGAGTTGACGTCCACAAATATCAAGCGAGCTAGGTTAACCATGACGTACCAATGACTCACAGCACTGCTGTTAGTAATCAGTATTTTGTATTCAGTCATCTTAAAAGCCTTCTAAGCCTTCTCAAGCATGCCTAGGCTCAATTTTCAAACCACCAATAATAATAAAACTGTTTTAGAATAACTTGTAACAAGGATCCAAATATGAAAGTCTGCAAGTAATATCTCAAAACCCATTTTCAAACATGTATAGAGTATATATATCATTTAAATGTCATTTACTTTCATTATCTCCATGGATGAAATCCAATAATAAAACTTTTTGAATAAACTTTTGCAATAATCAATATCTCAAAAAATTTCCTTTCAATTCCATTCATGAATATTCAATATAAAGAGAAATTGGAGAAAAATAAATAACATTAAATAAAATTATCAAACCTTATTCTTTGCAATATAAATGAGAAGATTAAATAATTCAAATAAGCTTTTATCAATGAAACTATGCTTAAAATGTGGTAACAAATATAAAAATATGAAAGATAATAAAAAGTAATTTATAAAAATTATTATGAGATTCTATTTACTCACCTATTATGCTTTCAATGTATAACCTTTCTCTATCCTTCAACTTCCAACTTATTTTCTTCCCCTCCTAAAAATAATATATAAATATATTCAATCAGCATCATTAATGCTTCTAAATTTATAATCAGTTTTGAAAAATCATAACGCATTCCATAAAACTCTAAATACAATGGTTCAAGTATACATTTAAACCTCTTCTCATCCTCCACAAAGACAAAATAAAACCTGGCATCAAATCTTGGGTTCACAAAACTAGTGAAGATTATATAATATTCCAATAGAAAAACAACATTTTCCAGATTTCAGAACCAAAATTTGAAAACTCATAGCTTTCGACACACTTATCCAATCAACATTTTCTAGGACTGAGAGAAGGAAGTTGAATTATATAAAAAGAATTGATCGTAAAAATAAAACAGGAAGGAGCTGAGTTGCTTTCAGACATGGATCACAAATATCCATTTTTAAAAAAATTAAAAAAAAAAGTTACACACACACACACACAAATCATCACTTAATGACGTTCCCACTTGTTAATGGTAATAACCTTTTACTCCTTAATCGAGCTTTAACAGTGTTAGTCCTTCATTCACGCCAGACCCGTTCTAAACTAATAATTATGCGCAGCTCCCCTGAGATGGTGTAATTTGACTAAGCCCTCACACGGGAGGCTTAATAAATAGATATATATACAATTGTGAATCAAGGAGAGGAAGATGGTACTTCTAAAGTGCCACGTTTTCCATACTTTCTCTAATGAAAATATTTCAATTATCTTTTTTGTTGATCACATGGGCTTTCTAATGACCCAAACTTTCAGGCCCATTTGTTTGCGTCTAGTCCAACATCCCATGTGACATTTCAAAGATTATTGCCCAGTTTGGTACGTGGAACTGATTTTGATGGAATTATAAATGGAAGTGGAATTGGAAATGGAACTGGAAGTGAAAGTGAAATTAAAAGTATGTTTGGTATGCTGAAAGAAGTGGGATAATATTTTATGTGAAAAGACTAATATACCCTCCACACACAAAAAATTCACCTCGTCGCCTCCACCATCGTCAACCTCGCCGCCTCCAGCCACCACCGCCGTCAACCTCGCCGCCTCCACCACGCTCAACCATGAAAGTCCAGATCTCGAGCTATCCACGAACAAGATCAGTCGTCATACAGGGAAACATATCTTGTCGTTCACCTCCGTCGCATGAGGGAAACAGGTCCTGGTGTCCTTTCCATGGTGAATGCTGGCCCTGGAACCAACGGATCTCAGTTCTTCATCTGCACGGCCAAGATCGAGTGGCTGGACGGCAAGCACGTGGTGTTCGGCCAAGTCGTGGAGAGCATGAATGTGGTGAAGGAGATCGAGAAGGTTGGATCTAGCTCTGGCAAGACCCCCACCTCCGTCGCAAGACCTCCACCTCCGTCGTGCCTAATCGAAGAGCAGATGGGGAGGGGGAAGCATAAAATGGTAAAAAGTACATTTCCATGGAACTGGAATTGGGTTCCCATGGGGGAGGTCCCAGTTCCAGCCTTTTTGGGTCCCATGGAATCCACTTCCATGATACAAAATAGACCAATTTTTGGGTTCACCCACAATTCCACTTCCCACCCCCAGTTCAATGTAACCAAACGGAGCATATTTATGCCCAGCTCATGCTTCTAAGAGAAATGTGCGTTCGACTATTAAAAAATCTCTCAACATTATGAACAAAGGTTGATTCAATTGATAACTAATTGGTTCATAATTGATAAAGTTGAGAGTTCAAATCTCTCTATCGATATAATAACTTTATTGATAGAGGTAATTATAAATATCTTTCTAAGTTCTCCAAATCTAAAAAATGTGTCAACTATAAAAACTTATGTGGAGCGTTATTAGTCATTAGTCATTAGTCCATCCTCTCTTACTTTCCAAAGGCCTTTTCATCAATTTAACCAAAACTTTTTAAATGTAATCATAATATTTTTAGGGAAATTTACTGTTTGGTCCCACATAAGGGACTTATTTATCAAATGGTCCTAAAGTTTAAAATATTTAAAAAATGGTCCCATTATACAGCACATGGTGTTGTCAGGGGTTGTCAAGTGACAACCCCATGTGCTGCATTGACAACAACTCGTGTTGTCAATGGGACCATTTTTTAAATATTT